>PVIH01000703.1:0-67037 GCA_004025045.1 Sigmodon hispidus
GGAGGGAGACAGAGAGGGGGGAGAGGGGGAGGGAGGACTGTTTTGGAGATGGCTGGCAGAAATGGAGAACTCAGTCCTGTCTACCCAGAGCCCTTCAGAGACCTGTTAGTGGGTTCAGAGTCAGGGGACAGTACATCCTTCAGTGCTGCCAACCCTCTAGGCTTGGGGAACTGCACCCTGGAAAACTGAAAGCCAAATTAATAGAGAGAGATGATAGTTCTTCAGGTGGGTTAGATTAAAAAATGCATTCAGGCAGCTCCCCATTTTAGATCTATTGACTTGTCTATACCTAAGCAATATGGTTGGAGGTAATGCAGAGGGCCAGAGTTTATTTATGTGTTTTTATTTTTAAAGAGGAAGCAGCTGGAAGACATGCCTTCCAAAATTGGAGTAACGTCTGATGCACAGATTGCCAAATTCCATTTCCTCCCGTATTAAATTATTTTGGCTTCAGCAGTCTTCTTTTGCTGGACTGGCTTGCGTTTGCAATTGTTTAGGTGGTGTGAATCATTTGTATGCTTAGGGTTCCTTACCTTTTGCACACAGATACTTTTATCCAGGCAGCTAGTTGGGTAATTAGACAGACATGGCCCAGTCTCTACAGACAGGAAGAAGCAGAAATTGCATTTGGGGAGGACCTGTGCCTTTCTTCTTTCAGGTCAATTGTCAAACCATCCCAACCCCTGAGCAATACAGATAAAGGTGTCAAATGGCCTGAGAAGTGAAAAATTTATGTGTAGCTAATTCTGTTCATCCTACCATAAAACATCTTCCTATGGGGCCAAAGAGGAGATAGGGGATATAAAAACAAGCTTGTGCTCTTACTCAGTGACTGCCCAGCTCTCAACGGATTTCTGAGGACTTGCCAGGAGAAACTGTTGACTGGAGGAAAGTTTCAAGAAATGCAGAGCAGAAAGCAGGAAAGCCTTCCTCGGTGACTTATTTTCTGTTTGAAGGAAAGGAACACTTTGTTAAAATAACAAATCGTGGCTGCTTTTCAAGAGGAAAAAAAATTCTTGTTACTGAGACAGATAGATTTTAAAGTGTGAATCATTTGGTGTAGGCTGTGTGTGTGTGTGTGTGTGTGTGCGTGTGCGTGTGCGTGTGCGTGTGCGTGCGTGCGTGCGTGCGTGCGTGCGTGCGTGCGTGTGTGTGTGTGTGTGTGTGTGTGTGTGTGTGTGTGTGATTTGGAGATGATGAACGTCCTGTCGGCAGCAAGTTACCAGAAGAATTGAGCATCTTCGGAGTCAGCCTCAGATGGTACACAGTTTTGCATGTAATACAAGAAAGCTCTGTTACTCAGCAATCTTTCTCTATTGATCTCATCAGCCTCACTAGATCTTTCCAGATTCTCCATCAATAAGCCTCCTTTATTTTATTTATTGTTACTTTTTGGAGTTGTACTTCCATTTAAGAAACTGAAATACCTCTCACTCTCATATTCCCTTTCCAAGTCTCTGCCAACCCCACTCCCACCCCCACTATTAGCTCAAGCTACACTTGATCTCATGATCTTCCTCCTCCCTTAGCCTCTCACATGATAGGATTTAGGATTCCTCACCTTGCTGTCTTATATGGCTCTTTCCTGAGTTTTATTAGATGGACTTTATTTCTGAGACCATTATATCTAGCCTGTTTCCCCACTAGCCTCCTCCCATAATCTTCAGCAGGAAAGAGTCTTGGCTTCTTTTAACATTTCCTTTCCACCATGATCGTTATCAGGGGGACACTGATGCCTTCAGGAATGAGATCGATGTGGAGGTCTGACCCAATGTTTGACAGCTTGGTGGTGGTGGTGGTGTTTATGGTCTTTGTAGGGCGATTTACAAAGCAGCAAAGTGGTTCTGCGTTAGGTTTACCCCGTAAGAGCATCAACCATGAAAAGAACTGGCAATTAAAAGACTCCCAGGGACACCTGAGAGGCGCAATGCGGGGCCCTGTGGTTGTGTGTGCAGAGATCTGTGCTTTTTAATTTGGAAAAACAAATCTCAGAGTTTCTTCATTCCCCAAGTTATCTTTCTTAATCATCTCTGAAAAGTACCCAGGCACATTAAGCCCTTCTTAGCTCTGTTATAGAATAGGACAAGCTGGAGATTATAAACACAGTGTGGTATTCATATGTCAAAGCAGAGGGAATAGTGATTTTTGCTACCAAATCACAGACTGGTAATCATAGTTAAATATGATGATACTTCATGGATGCTCACACTTCAGTAATGTTCTAAAACTGATTTCTTTGATATATGTAGCTTTTCAAAATGTAGCTGGGAAGAAATTTTTTTCTAAGCTATTTAATATTTGTTTAGGATGCAGATATTTTGAGTGGCTTTTGTGTTGTTTATATACTGCTTTGGGACAGACTATATAATTTTTTCTTTTACAAGTGTAATCTAGTAGTCTTCCATGGGAATGAAAGGTATAGGGCAGCACAGTGGACAGACACATCAGTGTCAGGGAAAAGTTATGAATGACTCTGTAAGTTTAGCCTTAGAGCCCTAGAGAAGCACTTTAGGTTTGACTGTAAGCAGTAAGATCTGTGTATAGATATCAATGTGACCATCCCCAGCCCTTCCTGTTGACAGAACAGTTTCCCAGCCTGTATGCCAATTCATCCCCAGTCTTACATAGGGCACTGTTCATTGTAACTTTGAAAGTTTACTTTTACTTTTCTTTTTGAAAGCATTATTTAAGTCTGCAGTAGTCTTGGTACCAGATTATTCTTCGCTCCCCTGGGTTATTGTTCTTAGTCTATCCAAGTTTTTTCTTTATTTTGTTTTGAAATGGTCTATACATCAGGGTAGCCTTGAACTCTCGATCCTCCTATCTATACTGCCTTATTTATTAACAGTTGAGGCATGTTCATGCTTTCAGGGAAGAACAAATGTCTGTTCCATTAGATTCCAGATAAATCCTATGTTTGAACACTAGGAAATCAAGGCTAGGAAAATAGACCTCCCTGTGGCCTATTATAGATGACAATAGCAATATACAGGATGATAGCTATGTATTTGCCAAGCACAGACCAAATGTCTTAGCATGCTCTTGACTCTCCTGTGTATGAGAATTCCCTTTGAAATCTCTGCTGCCAGAATTCTTTGGTATAGCCTGGAAATCTGCCTTCTAAGACACATTCAGAGTAGAGCCTTGGACATTATCTTCACAAGCACATTATTCATTACCATTTTAAAACCATCACAAGAGCAAGAGTTCCAAAGGTTCCATACTATTAATATCTCATTTCTCAGAGAGGCCCAGTCATTTCCCCAGGTTACCAGTCTACTAACTGGCCTTCTTCTGTACCTGGGCCTGAGACTGTCTGCACTCACAAGTGTAGCTTCAGGTCTTTAATTTTCAGAAGCTATCTAAACCCCATCCCCTTGCCAAAGGATCCTCTCTAATGCCCACCTTCTGTAGCCAGCAGTCCTTGAGGACTCATGTCTACAGTGAACTGTGGAATTTAGGGAGACTAAATAGAGGTAAACTGCTAATGCTTCAATACACAGCTACCTTGTCTTGGAGCCTTCACGTGCTGGATGAATGGCCAAGCAGAATGGATGGCCATGTGTATATTCTTCAGGCTTCCAACTCTAGAAATCTTAGCATTCTTTTTCCTTCCACAGGCCTATCCACAAATGTCACTTCCTCTCCACCAAGCCAAGACAGCTCCTTGAAGGTTTTTACTAACCCAGCAGGGCAGACAAAGTCCAAGTATAGACCTCTATCCCTGTATGCTCTTCCATTCTGAGGAGTATCCTGCAGATGTAGAAAAGCTTATTGCCAGAAAAGACATGCACAGGGGGGCGAGGAGAAGCCTCACTCATTCAAGTCTGTTGTCTGATTTCTTTCTTGGCTCGCCTTCATTTCTCTTAAGTTCTGGCTAGAGGACTAGTACTGTGTTTTTTGTTGTTATTTTTTGTTTGTTTGTTTTGGGGGGGTTCTTAATCATTGTTAAGATTTTGATACATGAAAACATCTTACGGTCTGAGAAGTGAAAAGCCCACATCACTCCTCTGTCCTGAGGGTAGAAGAGACAGAACATCTGTGAAAGCACTTTGTTCCAACACAGTTTGAAGAGATGCCCATGCTGCCTTGTGGCTGTGCTATCCTTCCTGTGTTCTAGAGGACGTCTGCTTGATGAATTGCTTCTACAACAAAAAACTGAGATACTTTCATGACTTCTTCACACGTGTGGTCTTCCATGTGTCTCTCTTGAGGCCACACTGTTTGTACCAACATCTGAAATCTGAGAAGCTTTAGAGAATAGAAATGTCTTTAACCTTGGCTTTGCAGGTTAATGGCCCTGCACATATTTTCAGTCTCACCTTTGGATGTG
The DNA here is from genome assembly GCA_004025045.1 of Sigmodon hispidus. NCBI lineage: Eukaryota > Metazoa > Chordata > Mammalia > Rodentia > Cricetidae > Sigmodon > Sigmodon hispidus. The sequence continues at coordinate 4,334 of PVIH01000703.1, forward strand.
CTACATTGAAGGGGAAGCTGCTAAGCTAACTGGCATTGTGACTGCCCACACTGTTGACCCTCACTTTCCTTGTCTGTAACAGTCATATTTTGGGGAGGGTAAAATGAGTTGAGGAATGGAGAAATGGGACTCTGTCTGAGAGCAGTGTTTGTACAGATGCATTACCCCTTCCTGCTTCTCTTTAGATATTGGTGCCCCCTTACTTTACCTTCCTTTAATCTAGAGGTACCCTGCAGCACTTGCCTCTCCTTAATTTCTACAGAAGTTGGACTGTCCTGTCCTTTTCCCTCTGAAAAGAAGTAACTCTTATACTTTTAATTCCCCTTTGCTGATGTCATTTCCTTTGTGGCTTCATGTTGTCATATAGTAATGTCCAGGGGGGTTCATACTCTTTAGCCTGGACCTGAGCTCCAAACATGTACCATTGTCCTTAGTATCAGCAGGGTACCGTCTCTGGTATCCAATGGATGCCAGAATCAGAGAATTCTCAGTTCCTTTAAACCAAGTGCTATGTTTGCACATAGCCTGCATGAATCCTCCTAGATGCTTTACATCATCTCTAGATGACCTAAAACTTTTATGGTAGTGTAAATACTAAATAAAATGGCTATAGTGTTGTCATGCTTAGATAAAAATGGAAATGAGCAAAGTGTGTACCAGTTTAGAATTCAAATTCTTTGAATCTGTTTTGTTGTTTTGATGTTGCTGAACTTGTAGATATTGAACTTAAGAACTCAAAGGGCTGACTATAAATACATGTCTATGTTAAACTTTTTTTTTTTATTAAGTATTCAGTTGGCTTCTCAAACTTAGTGCACTATAGCCCTGGATTTACTGCTATCTCCAGGCCCTCATCAATGTTCATCATTACTCAGCCTATGGTATCTCCAGCTGCCCGGGTACTCAGCTGAAAACTTCTTTTTCAAAAAATGCATTTCAAACTGGGGCATTCTGGGAGAGAGGATGTAGGATGAAACCTGAATAAAAAGAAGTTTGAGAATACCTTTCCAGGATGCTAAGGCTGTATTATTGCTTAATAAGAGCTGAGTTACATGGATTTGGGCATTTATCAAATGCTACACATGTGAGCTGTGCATTTTGCTGTATGTAAATCCCATTAGAATAGAAAGGATATATGTCCCGATGGACACTGCTCACTACCTCCACAATTGATCATAGTCACAAGGCGAGGAAGCAGTATGTATCTGTATTCCCAGCCTCCAGCCACTTCACAGACATAGCTCACCTTGATTACATAGTTACATTCCTTCACACTAGTGTCAAAGTTTGACTCAGACCTTAACAGTGCCCCTGTTTATACCTCCAGGCAGCTCCCATTGCAACAAGAACAAAATCCAAACTCTTCGTAACTCTTACTTGGATACTCCATCAAACTCAGGTCCTCGTCTACTAGAAGACACCCACCCCACCCCCATCCACTAGCACCTAGGCTCCAGCCACATGGGCTTGGTGTGCTCTTATTGTTTTCCCACACAGGACATTCTGCCTTCTTGCAAAGATCACTTGACTCACAGTTTATCACCTCTGAGGTCTTAAATTCCATTATGTCAGGAGAACCTCTCATGCTTATTTCTACCTTTTATAACTTAGTGTTTCTTGTCTGCCTTCTCTAATTCACCTTTCCCCCAAGGTACTCCTTGAGATCTTAAACACTTGCTTTTGCGATCGATCATGACCCTTCGCCCATTCTTCCTAGTTCTTTGAATCCAGTCACTTCCTAGTAGCTCCCTAAATTGATTCTGACTGTTCCCTTGCCTAGTGCTTGACATAGCAACTGCAGGAAAATTGTTGGCTAATTGAAACTGTGTTATTTACTCACTTCTCTTTCTTTTCTCCACTTCCTGAGATATGGAAAAATTAACATGTTTCTTGACCCTGCTGAGTTTCTATACTTAACATTGCTGAGCCTCAAAAAAATGTTTTAACTGCAAAATGAGGTCAGCGATCGTCACCTTGGGTGAAGGTCTATAACCCCTTGGAGGAAGGTGTCCTTGCAGTGGGTGTATATGTTTCATCACCTTTGAAAAAGTGCACTCTGGCTAATGGCCTTCTTTGAAGCCTTGGCTTCGGGGCTCATTTTTTTTTTCCCAGAAGTTTCATCAGATGCAGCTGTTTGGGGAATTTACTCGGAATTCCAAAGTTTTTAGCATCAACTACAACCCCTCCCCTCCATGCCTTGGGATCCTAGAGTTCAGTAAACATATATTTATGTTTGGATCTGTAAAACAAGTTCATTGCCTAAGAACAAAAGTTGAACTGTGCGCATGATGATTCAGACATCTTGTCCATACTGACCCCAGAATCTGCTTCCACCTCTTACCCAATAGCACTGTTGGAGGGTTTGCAAAAGATTGTAAGTCTGAGGACGGAAAAAATAAAAGCCAGCAGATACTGCTGTGAATACCCTTCCCTGGGAAAGAGGAAAATAATACAGTGTTTCTGGAAGCCCACAAGCTTGGCTTGCTTCTTTGCCCTGCTCCTTGTGTTACTGTGAGGATGGGTATGGTCCAGAGCCTTTACTTGCTTAGAGCTGTGCTTAGAAAAGGAGGGTCCCTCTCATAATGCTGTGAACTTGGCAATGTCTGCACTAGTGGAAACTACTATTGTGCATGTGAGAAAATGTGAGGGCTGGAGAGTTGGCTCCAAAGTGAAGAGTACTTGCTTCTCTTGCAGACCAGGTTCATTTCCCATCACTTACATCACAACCATCTATAACTCTAGTCCCAGGAATCCAACCCTGTTCTGACAATAATGGGCACCAGACACATAAATGGTACACAAACATACAGACAGGCAAAACATTCATATATATAAAGTCTTTTTTAAAAAAAAGAAAGAAAGAAAGAGAGAGAGAATGTAAGAATTGGAAGGGTCCATGGACATCATCCAGTCTGGGTCTTGCTAAATGACTACTGCACAATAAGAAGGCTTGAGAAAAATGTTTTTAATCTTTTTCTTTTAATTGTGGAGCATTGATCCTAGGGCTGTGCTTATGCTAATGCCATGCTCTGTTAATGAGCTCTCAACCTCATAGGCCATTGTTCCTCTTGGGTCACCTCATTGGTATAGCATGGTCTACTGCTACGCTTCCTCACAGTGCTCATGGTTCTTCATGAGGCAGTCCTGAGGCAGTTAACACTGAGAACATCTACACTATTATATCCACCCTCAATGAAGAGTGAGGCCCAAGAATATGACAGAGGCCTAGTCCCCCATAACAAACCAATTTTGTGTGACTTCTCTAACCTCTGGAGTCCCTAGATCTACCTTTAGATAATTCTGGGTGTATAGTTGATGGGAAGTATATTGGTTTCCTAGGGCTACTCTACCAAAATGTCAGTTAGGAAAAATCACAAATGTGTTTTCTGTCATGATTTTGGGGGACAGAACTTTGAAAGTCAAGGCACTAGCAGGGATGCGCCTCCCTTCAGAGGCTCCAGCAGAGACTGCTTCCTTGCTTCAATCACTGCAGGTAGTCCTTGGCTTGTGGTCATATTGCTCCCATGTGGGCTTCAATCTGCAGAATCTCTTCTCTGTCATGTGACAAACTTCCCTTGGCCTTCCTCATGTAAAGTACTTGTGATGGCACTGAGGACCCATTTGGATAACTCACAATGATGTCTTCATCATAATTCCTTTATGTAATTATCTCTAAAGACTTTGCTCCCAAATAAGGTAATGTTTACAGGTTCTAGGGTTTAAGACATAGACAGACCTTTGAAAGATAATATTTTCAGTCTACCACAGTGCTGAAGCCAGGTCAGGAAACCTGGGTTAAGTTCTCACTTTGCTATGACTTTCCTAGTCACAGATAGAGTACATACATCACAAGTCAGGTCTGTGTCTCATCCCCTTGGAGTCACTGTATCCTAAAATTTGAAAATGAGATATAATTACAAAAGCTTTAGTAGTTCATAGGGGTGTGTGTGTGCGCACCTATCTTTTGGAAGCCAGAGGACAACCTTGGCTGTTGTTCCTTAGGCATCATTTAATTAATTAATTAATTAATTTTAGAAAAGATCTTACTGTTGAGCTCCTCAGGCTAGGTTGAGTGGCCATCATCCACTTATCTCTGAGTCCCCAGCATTAGCATTATAAGCACACTACCGTGTCTAGATTTTACCATGTGTTTTAGAAATGAGAGTCAAGTCATCATGCTTCCGAGGAAAACACTCTCTAGGTCTCTTCTCAGGCCCAGAAAGTACTAACTGCAGCACCAGTGGATGCAGAATAAATACTGCTGTGTTTTTTATGCATTCAGTGGAATATGGTGGCCCAGACCTATAATCCCAGCACTTAGGGGGGCGGAAACAGTATGATTGACACATCCTGGGCTTCCAAATATAACTTATCTCAAAAATACTATGTTTTTACTAGCTGTACTGTTTCCTCACCAATACATTCCTTCTCTTTACCTTATTGTCATGGGAGGTAGTGTGGGTTTCTCTAGCCCAAGAATGCCAATATCTTTTTTTAAAATAGCATACTGTCTTCTAGGTCTCCAAAGGACCTCATTATATTTTTTAAATCATTGCACTGATATGCAGCATGTACCTATAGAAGAGGAAACACATTGCCTTAGTTACTTTTCTTGTTGCTAGTACAAACACATCTTAAAAGAAAGGAGTTTATTTTGGTTCACGGTTCTGGGGTCTGGCCCATCATGGTGGGGAAACCATAGTAGCAGGTGCTTGAAAAGGCTGTTTGGTCTCTTTGCATTTCTGTCAGGAGAAAGGGGTTGATGGAGGATGAATTTGCCTGCTTACTGTGCTTTGTTCTTTCTATGAATTCTAGAATCCCACCCATGAAATGGAACCACCCACTATTAGGGTGTGTGCCTTCCCACCCCTATTAACCTAATCTAGATAATCCTTTCCAGACCTGACTAGAGGCTAACCTAATCTAGATAATGCCTCACAGATGTGCCTAGAGGCGGGTGCCTGAGTGATTTTTAGATCCTGTTGACAGTCAATATTAAACAGCATAAATATCATAGTTGCATAGCTCACCAAATATTCATAAATATGATGTTCTTGACCCATATATGAGTCCAGAAAGAAAATGTTTCAGTGCCTCAGATGTCTCTCTTTGACCTTTTTCTATGCCTTTCACTATTATTCTTATTTCTAGCTTATTGCTTGTTTTGTATTTTATAAAAGTACTCTTCTGTACCCATTTTCATCAGTGATTTGTTTGTAGTTTCCATTATTTTGTTGTATAGACATAAAAATCATTCATTTTAATTGGTATATATGCTATAATAAAATATACCATTCTCTCATTCTCTCTGTGTATTATACCACTTGAGATGATAATGCTACACACACACCAAAACAATCCCTATAGACTAACAAAATTCCCAGTGCTAGGCATGAAGAACTTCCTTTTTGAGTTATTGGTCAGGGGAATTCAAGAGACTCCCAAAACAATACAAGTTATTGCCATTGTCCTTGGTTGCCTTTCAAATGAATGTAGTATCTATTGCTGAAATCATCACATGCTTTAGGCACAGGACTTGGAGGAATGGAGCTAGATCTGACCTGGAAGCCCCTTTCCCAAAGACTAATGTGCACAGTACCAGAAGATGCTTACTATGCAAGCTGCCAAGGGAGAAAATTATAAAGGAAAATTAATAGTCCTACCCAATTGCAAAGCCATCAACTATAACAATGACTAGAATGACAAGATATCCCCCCCAAAAAATGCCATAGTGGCACTTAATCTTGAGGTTAACCGACCACTGTCTAACTGTACTTAAGGATTGCCCAATAGGAAGAACTTATGTTTGGTATAATAAACTGAGCCTATTACCCATGGTCGGTGAGGCCATGGACCCTAAAGAAGAACTGACTACTGCCACTTTCCTAAACCAGCATAATTTCTAACTGCATTTTTAAATACTTATCCTTATGCCCACAGGTAAGTATAGCTCTTGTCCCTCATCAAACAACCTTCTTGAAGCAGACAGAGACCACTGCAGAAACCCACAGCTTACAAAATACAGAGAGCAACTGATTGTGTGGTGCCCAGCTCTAGTTGATATATTTACATCACCCCTACACCTAAGGTGGTTGTAAATCATTCTTAGAACATGGAAGAATGAGTGAAAAGAGTGTGAGAGTCAGAGGACCAGGAAGTCTCTTATGATACAGTGTTTTCTGTATATGGCAGAGAAACTGAACCCATGAAATCTAAACAATATGGTTGCCTAAACAACACCTGAAAAATGGCAGCACTAGTTGACATGCCAGTGTGAATGGAGGAAATCATACTAAGCCATGGCCTGGATGAAGAGCTACAGGCAATTAAAGACTGCTCAGACAGGGAGAGTCAGTCTTCTCCAGGGATGTGCTCCCTAGTTATCCCTCCATTCCCAAGTGATCATCCCTAAAACACACACACACATGCAAACACGCACACATGCATGCATATGTGCACACATACTGCACACATACACACATACGTATGTGGACACAGGCACACAAACATTAAAGGGACTTGACAGATGGTTTATAAATCTCTGTGGATCTGCGCATGTGTAACAATAAATCCGAGAAAGAGGGTGTGGCAAGGCGCATGAGAGGACTGGGGGTATGCTGTAGATATGTATGAATTCTCAAAAGCTGATAAATAAGAGGAAATATACCACAATTTTATATTTAGTTGTGCATGAGGATTTAGTTGCCTTCTAGCTAGATGCCATTACAGATAGTGCTGGTGCCAGCTAATTTTAGCTGCCAACTGGATATGACCTAGAATCCCCCAGGAAGACATTCTTAAGGAGGAATTACCTAGATCAGGTTGGCCTTGTCTTGTTTGTGAACTGAGGTGAAGACCACCCTGACTGTGGGCAGCACCATCCCATGAGCCACGTCCTGAGCTAAAGAAAGCCTTCTAGCCAGCAAACGATGTCCTTGTTCTCTCTCCACATCTGGCTGTAGGTGTGAGTCTTTAAGTTTTTGACTTGCTTTACTAAAGTGATGGACTGTGACCTGAGATTGTGAGCCAAATAGACCTACCCAGAGCTGCCTTTTGTCAGGGTGTTTATCACAGCTGCAGGAATGAAAGGGGGTTGCTGCTGTCTCAGACATGCTAGCACTTAGCTTCTGAGGGATTGTGTAATGTTGGCTCACAACCCTCAGCTCTTTTAACCAATAACTTCTCCCCATAATCGATTGTTCTAGCTACTGCACCACATGGAGAACTTTTAAAACCCAAAGTGTCTTAGCTGAATAATTTATAAAAAACGGAATCTTCACAGTTCTGGAAGCTGGGAAAATATAGCAAGTTCGTGTCTGCTGTCATAATGCCCTCCGTCTGTCTATCTGTCTGTCTGTCTGTCCATGGCTTATGTGATGGGACAGAAGAGCTAGCTAGCTCTTTGAGAGAGTAGTCATTCTCTCTCTCTTTCCCTCCCTCACTTCCCCCTCCTCCACTCCTTCCCTAACCCCCTCTCTCCCTCTCTTTCTTCATGAGTCAGGGTCTCACTTTGTACTGCAGGCTTACTTGGAATTGACTGTGTAGCCCAAGCTGTTCTTGAACTCGAGAGATCCTATAGCTTCTGGCTGTGGAGTGCTGAGTATAAATATGAACGACCTCACCTGGCACTGGGGATCCTTTCTCATAGGGCGTCCATTTAATCCAGAGAGCTCTGTCCTTAGAATCTGGTTACATCTAAAACTTCCACCTCCTACTACTATCATCTCCAGTTAAGATTTCAACATATAAATTTGGAAGTGTGGGAGCCTGAGTGGTTCAAAGGCACTGTTCTCTTTCTACAGATTACCCTCTACCATGCTTCCAAGCTCTTGGTGACTTCCGCATGTTCTTGATATTCCAAAGTCTTTTGGACAATCACTCTTTTCATAATATGTTCTCCATTCATTTCTACCTTATAGTAGAATGGGGACTGGATGTGTGATTCTGCTCTGCCTCCCAGTATCCTACTCAGTGCTGTTCATTTACTCACCCCTTTCTTCTCTGGTGGATTTGAGGAACAAGAAGATGGCCATCATGAATACCTCCTAGCCTCCCATCTCAAATTCCAAAGACTGAATTTAAAGCACCTACACTGTCATGCAGATGATAGCTGAAGGTTGGGACAGAGGCAGAAGTTAGTGGGAGGAGCTGGCACAGGCTGCCAGAATGCTATGGGCATTAGCCAGAAACCTGGTGCCACTTTCCACAAGGCTTGGGAGCTGCCAATTTAACTCAGCCATATGATTTTTCTTTTTCTGAGGAGGCCAAAACCCATCATGCTTCCTCAACTTGTGTTGTGTCACTTTAAGACAACTGGGTCCTCAGATTGATTCTGGTCATTGAATTAAAACTGAGCATTATTGTGATGTGCCAACTGGTTAATAATATATGAGAGTGACTCTGCCCACGATTCCATTTATTTGTGTCAGGTTGCAATTGTTGAATTAGTTGGAAAAAAACGTTACATGTTACCAAAACACTCCAAAGAGATCTAAATAATATTAGGCTCAGGGCCCCAAACTCCTTACCCTTTCATCATTTTTCTATTAGATGGCCTTAAAAATACATGTGAAGGTGAATGAGAAGGTCATCATTGAAGAAAAATTCATTTTAAATGGCTATTAGGTTTTTAAATGCATTCATTTTTCTTACACAATGACCTAGAAGAGGGGAAAAGAAAGAAAGAAAGAAAGAAAGAGAAAAAAAGAAAGAAAAAGAAAAGAACAGAGATGTTTAGGATAGGAAAAGATAAGACTCTGGGAAATTTGTTTTCTCTCCAAATCAATAAACATTTACACCATGCTTTTCTTTGGGACTGTAATAGCTCATAACAGTGAATCAATGATGAACTTATTCTGTCTTTTGAAAGTATGATTATAATAGTAGTTGTCATTTATTGAGTATTTTCTTTATAACCAAATAGGGACTTTTCTACATCATGGGTCAATGGATGTTTTATAAAGATCCGCATGTCAAATATTTTAGGTTTAGCAAATCATAAGGGAAAAATCAAGAATATACCCATTTAAAGAGAAAACAAATTTCCACAAAATTCTGTTAAGTTAAAAATACAAGGAGGATAGTGGTATTCTTTTATGGAGAGGAAGGGATAAAGGGCTTAGAGTTACTGTCCCCTGTCATCAAATTGATGGCAAATGTTCATCTATAAAAGTCTCTCGTAGCTTAAAAGTCACAAAAGCAGGCGGTGGGTACGCCTGGCAGATCATAGTTTTATTTACATTATTGCCTGAGAGCAGCTGTAAAGATCTGATCCCACCACTCTGCTGTCCTAGAGACCCATATTTGTTTTGTCCTGCCCTGCCAACTTAGCATATGGCTTCTTTCTTCAGAGTCACTCCACAGTCACAATCTCCCTAACTGCTTCCACTGCATCTGCAGTCCAGGCAAGCTCAAAGGAAAATAGAAGAAGATGAAATCACATCTCCCACCTCAGAAGGAGATGTCGCAAAGTCTCCTCTAATCTAATATGGCTTGCTTCTGGAACATCGACATAGGAGCGTCCATTTGATAAATGAGGCTGAGAATGCAGTCATTTGCTACTGAGAATGCAGGCTGCTACTATGCTTGGATAAAAAACTTGTGGTGAAGGAGAAGAGGAAATCCTGGGGTAGTCAAACAGTCCACTGCTATCTGTGGTCTCATTCCCATGGTTTAAGTTATCTTGGCCAACTGTGATCTAAAAATATTCAAGGACAAATCCAGAACTAACTAGTTGAAGTGTTTTAAGCTGTGATTGCCCTGACCTACTGTTCATACCAGGTTCAAGAATCATTTCTTTGTCCTGTGTGTCCACTCTGTCTATAATACCTGCCTGCCACTCAGCCACCATTTTGGTTATCAGATTGCCATATTGATGGGTCTGTATTCAAGAAACTGATGTGTTCCAGGAATGGGAAAAATGAGTATAGTGCTTGCCTTGCTAGTGTGAGAACCTGAGTTTGATCTCCAGAATCCACTTGGAAAAAAAAATCTATGTGTGATGACACATTCTTGTGATCCCACTGTGGGAAAGGGAAGGCAGCCAGCCACCCTATTCTACTTGGTCATTCCAGGCCACTGAGAGATTCTGTCTCAAAGAAAGGTGGACAGTGCTTGAGGAAATATTCACAGAAGCACACACATGAACAGTAATGCACCACACACAAACTATGATCATTACTATATTTTTTAGGGTTTGTATTGCTGTGATACAACACCATGAGAAAAAGCAATGAAGAGGTAAGGGTTTATTTTATCTTATAACTTATAGTCCAGCATCCAGGGAAGTCAGGGCAGGACCTCAAGGCAGAAGCCTAGAGGCAGGAATTGATGAAGAGACCATAGAGAAATGTTGCTTACTGGGTTGTTCCTCTTGGATTGCTCAACTTGTTTTTTTATACATCCCAGGACCACAGCCCAGGGGTAATACAACCCACAGTAGGCTGGGCCTTCCCACATCAATCACCAGTCAAGAAAATATATGACAGACTTGTCTATAGGCCGATCTCTTTTTTCAGTTGACACTACTCTTTTCCAGGTAGGTCTAAGTTCTGTCAAATTGACCAAAAAAAAGCCTAGCCAGCACAAATACCATCCATGATTTTAGACATCCATTAGTGGTCCTGGTGCTTTGGCCCAGCATATAGCTAGAGTCTTCAGCCATGTACAATGCAGTTAGAACATGAACTGCAGATGGATAACCATCTTTCTTATGCTAACAGAGTAGAGTTTAATGAAAGTCTCCCCAGCTCAATCTTCTTTCTCCCTCTCTTGCCCTCAAGCATTGTGAGTAGGTTCCCAAGCATATTATTAGGAATGAGGTGCTGACTTGATTTGTATATGCCCTGCACCTTCCAAAGACATTCCCAAAGAACTGGTGAGGGAGGTTTAGAACCATTATCCTTCTATAGACAGCCCTGGAAAAACTAGAGCTGGGTACAGCTAGTGCTGGCTGAGGATAAAAGCTGAAATGGGGCCTCCCTGTTTCCCTACACACAAAAGTACTTGAGCTCAAACCCAACCTTTTCCTATTTACAGGGAACAGGAGACAAGTGCAGATATCAACAAGCTAGAGCATGCAAGTTGAGATATCAGATACTTGTCTGCTCAGCTACCATATTGCATAGAAGGAAGGACTTGAGTGGACGTGTGACCTATCTCAGTGACCCCACTTATTACAGTGGCTTAGAATTTTAAATGGAAAGCTGAGGGGACTATCTATATTCTTTCTACATGCATACATATGCGTGTGTATTTCTGGCCCTTAGGGAGAATGTTAGGTGCTTGCCAGGTAGCACTGGGTTCATCTTGCACCATCTCACAGCAGTCCTGTGGGGTACTATCATCATTCCATTAGAGGATAAGTAAATATAGTGCTGAGAACTTACGAAACTTGCCCAAGACCACACAGCTTATAATTGAACTCAGGTTCAGGCAGTTGGAATCAACGCTTTATTTTCAACTGTACAATTCATGTCTGTAATACTTAAGTCACCCTGTGAGATAAAAGCTATAATAGTATTATCAAGAAATATGGGATTATGGTGATTAATTTTTGGCTTGGTAAGAAGAATGGGCAAAGATTCTAAGAAGCAGTGGCATTTGATCTGGGCTCAAGAATGATAAGGGCTGTGTGGGAGGGAAGAATAAAAATCCATTGAGATAAATCATGGCTAGTCAAATATTTTCTCTAACATACCATAATCATCAAGAAGTAGACACAGCAGTTAAGAGATGAGAGGTGGATCTCAGGACCCCTGTGTTTGTTCTGGCCCTCCTCTGAGCATCACTGTCAACTGCTGTTTTCAGTCCAGAGGCCTCTCCTCATTTATCTCTGCAGGATTTATCTATCATGCCAAAATGCAGAAGTTCTAGTCAGAAGATGACTTGCTCTGAGTTCTTAAGGCCTTCCATGGAATTGTCTGCCCCTCTTCCCACAGTATTCGCAACTCCACTTTGCCTAAGCCTGGCTATGTTTTTGTGTTAAGGAATAAAGCTCATAAATAAAAAGAGGAGGCCAAAGTTGGTTTTGGTAATGAGGCTCTTACTTAATCACACCAGCAAGCCAAGAAAAGAGCTGTAAAATATTTATCAAACTGTTGCATTAACATATCTGCCATGCTTGTTGCAAACACTGGATCTCTAGAGAATGTAGCTACGCACTACCAAGCAAAAGAAGCAGTCATTTGTGAGGAGAAGCATACGCCTGTGTGATCCTGAACTGGCTTCTAGCCGAAGCACTTTCTGAGTTTGTATTAATGATCACCTGTCGCATAAGAGAGGGTGTTGAGATCTAAGTGCAGCTCTTCACAGCCACCAGGCAGCTCACCTTGAGATGACTCTTGTGGGGGTGGGCCAGCAGATCCTCTGCACATTCCAAAAGGCTCTCATTTTTCCCAAGGCCACTGTGTCTTGAGAGTTTTGTTTATGATTAGATTAATGATGACAAACTGTGGTGATATTTTTTTTTCTTTCTTAGTTTAAAGAATTCTCCAAATAGCTGGATTTGCCCTCCCCAGAGACTACAGATTACATGAGCAGATCTAACAGTTGTCCCATGGTCACCTCCAAATAAGGCATGCCATACATATTCCAGCTGCTGTGAGGTCTAAAGCTGGTCAAGAAATCAATTATTGTATACTAAAAAGCAATTCCTCATTTGGAGTCATGAACTCCTGTGTTATTTTTAGGCCAACCTTTAATTTATGTGGTACACAGAACCAGGTTTTTCAAATGAACTTCTGGAAGGTTCATGGGAGAGAAAGGAGAGGAGGTAAGTTTGGGGGGTGGGAGGGAAAGTCTGAACAACCCTGACAGTTTGAACAAGGGCTCCAGAGTTCATCCAGCAGTTGCTCCCGGCATTGCCATGCTCTGATGTTGAGAGGGTTATTTATGCTGGGTATCTTGCCACCTTTACCTATAAGATGCTTTAATCATGACATCACTTATCATAATTCTCTAAGAATTAAATGAGAGTATATAGATAATGTCATTAGTATAGTATTTAGTATACAATTATAATTCTAACTAATTCTATAATTCTAATGATCACTCTTACTATTTTATAAACTTTTAATTTCAAACCAGAGGATTTTCCACATGACTAGATATAAAGTAAATGATAAATAATCAAGTCATAGACATTCAGAACTAGGAGGTAATAAGCCAGAAATCTCCAATTCGGGAAGCTGTTGACAGTGGCACCCTGGCTGAAACCTGTTCAGTTTTTTGAAATGTTATTGGAGCATATTTCTCATTTATTTGTACTGCTTTTGACTGTTGTTCTGCAAGGGCAGAACAGAATATTCATAATGGGAACAACATGGCCCATCAAGCCTAATGTTTTTAACTGCCTGGTGGGTATAGGAAGTGTCGATTGGTCCCTGTTCTAATCCAGTCTAAATACCCTTGAGCAAGCCCAGCCTATGGACGAGAGAAATGACCTGCCAAGAAGTCCAGAAAGACTTAATAAATGCTTCCTGTCCTGTGACGATTTCCCACTGTTTTGCCTGCTGTGTCTTGGTTCTCCTAGGAAAGGGTTGAGCATAGGGGAAAGCCCAAGTCACTTATGTGTAGGAAACCATAGCAACAGTGTTCTCAAGCCAACAGATGTGAAGGGTCAGTATCAGGGTAAACAGCAATTGTATCCATCCCTGTTACTGCAGCTGACATTCCACCCTCACTGTTTTTCCAGCCTGGCCTCCAGCACATGGGGAGGCTGCATACTTCTAGCTGGCCCCTCAAGCATGTGATAGGTGTGATGGTGACTGAGTTTAAATTTTCCTAAGACATAGGTTATATTAGAAAGTAATTTGCAAAATGTCTTTTTCCTTAAGAGCAGCTAGTCAAACTGATTATCTTAACGTTTTCATTTTGTTGTTTCCTATTTGAAACACTTCATTTAATTCTCCCAGCAGCCTTATGTGAAGTGGAAAACTAAGGGTGTAGGTTATTTCTGCTTTTTAATTGTTTTGGACTATTTTGGGTTGATTGAAATGCGTCTTTAAACATACTGCTATAATATTCACCTATAAAAGAGTCTCATGAAGCAAGCTATAAACACATCTGTGTACAAAGTGACAAGAGACTCCTCTGCTTAGATGGTGAATCAGGGCAGAGGGCTATGGCTCTCACACTCACAGGCCTCCAATACTTAGAACAGACTGTGACACATAGTAGAAACCTAATATATGCAACAATGGTGGCAGAGCAGGGACCGATAAGCTTTTGGGATTCTTTTTGGCTCTTCTGACTCAAAATGGTCCCTCAAAGGACTCTGTTGGCAGAAATACTTTAAATGTTTGAAATTACCACTACCTACAAATCGTAGAGTCAGGGACATGGAGATGACCCACTTCTTTCAGATTGGGTCCCACATCTTGGATTGTTTTCCTTCATCAAGGGATGGTGTGTGTTTGCGTGTGTTTGCGTGTTTGCGTGTGTGTGTGTGTGTGTGTGTGTGTGTGTGTGTGTGTGTGTGTGTTTAAGACAAATCTTTCTTTGGTCTGGAGTTTGTGAATTAGGCTAGTCTAGCAGGCCAGTAAGCCCCAGGGATCTGCCTGTATTTGTCTCCCCTAGGATTACAAGCATGAATCACCATATGTGGCTTTTTTTACATGGGTTGTGGGGATCAAGATTCAGCTACTATTAACGTGATTTGTGTGGCAATCACCTGACTATCTCTCCAGCCACATTAAAAGGTCTTTATTGTGTTTCTTTTGAATATGAACAATGGAGAGGAATAGACATGTTTAATAGATCACAGAAAGAAAATACAGGGCATGTCAAATGGCAACGTCTGGGGTGCTGTTAAGCATAGGGTGACCACAAAGGTCATACTACATATCAATATGGGGGTAGCTCAGCATGAGGACAGGGGAGGAGCATCCTGTTTGGAGGCCAATATGTATGGCAAGTGCCCAAGTATGTCAAGAACAGAATGTAGGATACTGAGACCTAGAACAAGGAAGGTGGATTAGGGAAGAAGATTCCAGATTGTGTATGGGACTTGGCTGACTTCACAGGGCACTTGATTTTGAGGGCTTCTCTTACCTTTATTTCAAGGGTACCATGGGCAGATTGTTAGCATTCAGACTCGATTTCTAAAGTCACGGCCAATAAGCAAGTAATACCCTGGCCCACTCAGCATCCTGACACCATTCTACATAAAGTTCCCTTTAAGAAAAGACCACGCTCTCTCTTCCTTCCTCCTGGCATGAAATAGTGCACACCTCCTCTTTGTTTCTCTTTCTTTTTCTCTTTCTTCTGTTCTCTCAGCCGCTGCCCAAAACTTTTCACATGAAGCACTGTCTGCCAGGTGTGTCTTTTCTGAGACTCCCACACCTGCTGTGACCACTCACTATTGGCCATGTCTGCATGGCCATGGCTTCCTCACTGGCTGTGAGGCACCAGGGCTCCAACCCACCAAAGTCTCTCTCCTGCCCTTTCACTACACAGATAGACTACTTGGGTTTCTCTAGATGAGAAGCTAAACCATGATCAGCCTACGCAGACTGTACAGACATGTGAGTGGTAGTTCTGTGCTGTGGACCCAGTTTCTGACACTTCAATCAGTATTCTCACACTGTGTTAAAGGGCTCTCCTATTTTAATACCAGCAGGCCTTCAAATTGGCTTTCTTTTTAGACATGCTCTCACTACCTACCCCCTCCTATCCCACAAAGTCATCCTTCATTGTGAGATATTTTGTACACTGCATGAAAATGTATTGCTGAGATTGATGTAATAAAAAGCTGAACAGCCAATAGCTAGGCAGGAGGTATAGGCAGGATTTTCGATTTTCTGGGGAGAGAAAGGAAGAAGAGGAGGAATCTAGGCATGAGAGATGCTAGGAGACATGGAGGAAACAGGATGGGGTGATATGTGACAGAATATAGATGAATAGAAATGGATTAATTATAAGAGCTAGTTAAAAGCAAGCCTAAGCTGTAGGCCAAGCTGGCTGGCAGAAAAGAACAAGACTTGTTACAGCCCTTAGCAATTCTGATTGACAGAGGGCCATGATTTCTTATTGCCCCAATGCTCTTATCAAACCCCACTCCCAACCCCCAGTGATACTAGCTGATCTTACCTTGATATCACTCACACTGACAGACTGATAATGGTGTTAGCATTCAGGCATCTGTACTAGTCAGCTCAGGGTCTGATGGTCATGCATCCATTGCCAGTACTCAGGAAAATACCTAGACAGCCCAGGCTTATGTAGTCTATGCACAGGCACTAAATCCCCTTACTAAAGGCAGGCCCCTCCCCATCTCTCTCTCTTCCCACAAGGTTGTATCTGCACTTTCTCCCCTTTCCCTTTCCCCATCTCTCTCTCCTCAGCCCCCTCCTCCTCTCCCCACAAGGCTGCTCTGCACCTCCTTTCTCTCCCTTCCCCCAATAAAATCCTCCTCCTGAGCACTCTGCATGGCCTGTCTCCCTCCCCACTGCTGTGCTGCCACATGCCATTTTATATAGAGAGAAAAAGAGAGAGGGGAAACAGCATGGAAAGCTCTGGTTTGCCCATTTCTGTCATATGCCCATCTCTAGGCAACGTAGACTTGACCTCTATTACTCAATAACTCTTCCCTGCCCCAGGAAAATTTAGAAATGTCTAGAGACATTTCTGATTGTTACAACTTGGGGAAGGAAGAGTTCTACTTGAATCACATGGTTGGAACCAAGGTCTGCAGAATGTGTATGATGCACAGGCCATTTCACTGAACAATTATCTTCTCACCATGTCAGACATGTCAAGAATCTCATTCTATAGCTCTGTGAAAAGTGCCCAGTATAAGAAGCTTTGTTTCCCAGTTTCCGTAACATTTGCCAATTGGTGACACTATTGTAGAAAAACCAAATCAGGCACTTGTTAAGGTAAAATAAGTGGTATGGTCTTGTTGAATTTTCTAGGTTTAATTCTACTTTTGATGCTCAAGATTTTTGAGTTCTTGAGCAAATGTTTAACCTTTTGTTAAAAGCATTTTACCAAGTCAGGACCAGAATTGATTAAAAACTCTATGTGGGAAAAAGTTCATGAACTGGTACATGAAATAAGTAATGCTTTCTAGTGAATGATCTGGTGTGTGGAAGATGTTAGATGAGGCATCATGTTTTCTGTAAAATAGTCTCCAGCTTCAGAGTATCTCTAGAAATATTGAACACCCAAGATTGGAGACAAGTATTCTCAAAAGGTAGAAAAAGGGCCTACTGGTGGCTACATGTAAGTATTTCTGCAAGCAACAGGCCAGAGTTAGAATCCCCAGAATCCATATATATCTTGAGGGCATGTGATGAATCTCTTGTAATTCCAGACTTTGAAGGCAGAGGCAAACTGGCTAGTGACTCTCTCTCTCTCTCTCTCTCTGTGTGTGTGTGTGTGTGTGTGTGTGTGTGTGTCTTCCACTTTTCAGTTTAGTTGAAATAACTTGCCTTAAAGTGTGACAGCAGGACAAAATGGAAGAATATTTCTGACATTAACTTTGGGCCCATACATATGTGAACATAGACAACACATGTGCAAATATGTTCACATGACAAGAAGTGTAAGTGTAATAGTGTAAGAGACTGAGATGCAGAACTCTAGTTATGTGACAGCAGATGTGGGTTTCCAGGTAGAAGCATGTGTAGTGTATGATGCATTTGCCAGGGATTTTTCTCTGTTGGGGACTGAGGCATGACTTTTCTTGGACAAATTCATGAAGTGAAGACTCCTATATTGAAAATCTACTAGCTACCAGAATTACTGTGTTTTCTATGAGTTGCTAGTGTATTTATTTTATTTTGGGGTGCGGGGAAAGCCAAAGATAGTATTTTGGAGATACTAAATCATGGTTAAAAAGACAAAAAAAAAAAAACCTGGTAAATTGTAGGGGCTTACATTAAATCATAGTTTTAAATTATGGCTTTCCATGAGAAATAAAAAAGAATTTCCATTAAGAATTAGATTTAACTCAGTTTTCAGCTTATTTAAGTTGTCTTGCTAGCCAAGGTAATACATCACTCTAATTTCTGTAGAGTCTACTATTATGATTTGACTTGATTTGCTAAAAGAATTCCATTAGGATAAAAGGTTTGCCACCCTTCACAGTGTGAGATATCAGAGAAGGGCAGTAATGTTTTTCAGAAAGAGGTACCGCCTTCGCATATGAAGGGACCAGGTTTTCCAGCTGTGTTTGGTCTGCTGGCTTCATCTGTTACTCCTTTGGTGGGAATGGTGATTGATCTAAGGTTCTTTCTTGACAGCTCAAGAAGTTAACCTTTTTCTGTTTGTGGTGGACTTTAATTATGAGCCTAGAGTTCTGTAAAGAAAGGGATGAATGTCTTGAGCATACAAGCTGGTTGCATGTTAACTAATGTCCTGGTTCCTTCTGAAAGTTGGAAATTTACCAGAGAAAGGAGTCAGTTTTACTTTGGAGTTGACTTAACAGGTTATATATACCTATGCATATTACACATATACATGATATACATATACACATGCTCTGTGCATATGTTGTATTGGTATAGATATACCTATATTATTTTGTTTCTTCCAATTAATGGCCATCATTAAATATTTTCCTTGAAATTTATAAAGATGATAAAGAGGAATTAGATGAAATCTAATCTACTAAGGCAGATCATTAGCAGGCAGTTAGTGAGAATGAGCCATAAAAATTGACTGTGTTAAATGAATTGTCCAATGTGTATGTAAGTTTCTTCTGATGAAACAGGGTGCCTTTGAGGGGAAGAGATACTGTGTGTTCAGTTTTCACTGGAAGTGTCTCAGGAAAGTTGGATAAAGTTGGCTTTTAGTCTTTCAGACTGGTAAAGAGGGAGCTTAGGAAGACTGTCAGTTGCATGAATTCTAATTGGTATTAAAAATTTGGAGCCAGATTTTGGGGTAAATGCTAGAAGGTCAGAGAAGCAGAGAAACAAGCTGAGAAACTTCTCACAACTACTGAATCCTTAGGCAGAAAGGGTCAGATCCTGTCTTCACGAATCTTCAAAATGAGTACTCTGAGTCCACCGACAAAATGGCAGAAGGAAGCAGGGACCAAACTCCTGTCTCCTCTTGCCCTATATTTCCTTCCTGCCTCACCATATTCCTTCCTATTTAAATTTTCTTAGTACAAGGATTACCACTGCCTGGCTCTGTTTCTCTTTTAGACTGGATTAATCTCATGGAGCCCAGAGTGGCCTTGAACTCACAGAGAGTTGGATCTCTGTCTCTGCCTCCCCATTGCTAAGATTAAAGGTGTATGCCACCACTGCCTGACCTTTATGGCTAACTCTATGGCTGGTTCTGCCCTCTGATCTTCAGGCAAGCTTTATTTCTTAGAAGATACACAAAGTATCACTACAATTGTCCATTTTCTTGAGCAACCTAAGAAAGATTTCTTAGTTGGTGACAAGCTAGTGAAAATGAGATCAGACCCATAGTCACTTTGGTCTTTAGAGGACTTATAGCCTCTTGTGTTGGGAGGACCCTTAGAGAATGAAATTCACTAAGAATCTCAGTAAGTTGTCAGCCCAGTGACATTCTACATCAGAGAGGTTATTTTGCAGCCTTTTAAAACTCAGAGTACTGCTGGAGAGACCAGGAGGAAAAGTTACTTTTTCTTGTCTTGATTACAGCCCAGGTTAAGTTCTGACCTGACTGCTTGCATTTCTTCACTCCTTTTGAAAGGATATCTTATTACAAAAAGAACTTCCTGCCTTGTTCTTAATTGCTGCAAATTTTTTGCATACTTAAACAATGGATTAAAAAGAATCCACCTA
The DNA here is from genome assembly GCA_004025045.1 of Sigmodon hispidus. NCBI lineage: Eukaryota > Metazoa > Chordata > Mammalia > Rodentia > Cricetidae > Sigmodon > Sigmodon hispidus. Next base: position 24,097 of record PVIH01000703.1, read on the forward strand.
CAATTAAAGCCTGATTCGAGATGATACAGGAGGGTTATGTGCAATGTAAGACAAAAGATTGCAAAATCCAGTGCCTCTGGGAATAATAGTCACTTCAGAGCGTCACTTAAACCTCTCAGATCAGAATGCTTAAAGATAATCTGCAACCTATAAATACATGGAAGGGACATAAAAATAGAACAGTGTTTCTTAAAACAACTCACATGTATGTTTGTGTACATTAAAATGCATGCATTGTAATAGCTGCCAATATCAAACTGTGACCAGGTAACCCAGCCTTATGGGGGCAGGGTTTGTGATAGAAACTAAGCAATAGGAATCTGGTTCTGGATACCTCTCTGCTAGTAGCTGCTAGCATTGTTGCTTTGCATAGGTAGCATGACTTGTTTTGATTTCAGAATCTACATCTGCAAAACCAGACACTTAAATATGTAATTTGGGGTACAATGTGTGCATATGTGTGTGTGCCAGCTTGGGAGGTCAAAGGGCATTCTTGGAAGCTTTCACTCAGGCCCACCCACTTATTTTTTTCTTAAATAGTTGTTACTCCTTTTTCTTGAACTATCCAAACAAGCTAACATGGCTGCCCAGGGAGCTGCAAGCAGCTGCCTGTCTCCACCTTCCCGTTGTTGAGATTACAAGCAATATACCACATTTAGCTTCTTTAATGTGGATTCCAGGGGTCTAACTCAGATCCTAATGCTAGCAAGACAAGCACTTCACTGACTGTGATTATTTCCTCATCCCCTAAATATACAATTTTTGCAAAACTCACTTCAACTTGGATCATAAAGCTTGTATTTTCAAATTTCCTATATATACATAATACTGAGTCTTTAACTGAATCCAGTGGTTAGTTCTTGTCCTCCTGCTCTGGGATTCCTAGCTATATTGGTCAGCAAGGTCTTTGGGGAGCCAGAGAATGTATAAAGGAACTTTCTACCAGGAATAGGATTGTGATGAAGCAGGGATTCACACAGGAAGCTAACCATGTGGCAGTGAACTGAGTCAAATTCTGAAGAAATGCCTCCATCCCTGATGCTTAAAGATCTAATTCAAACATCTTCAGAGTAGAGCATCACATTAGTTAGAAATAAAGCTTTCCAGGTACCAACTTCCTGAGACCCACTGAAAAACAGAAAACTCTCAGGTAGAGACTCAGCCTTCCGTGTTTGACAACTGTCTACATGATTCTGTTGCATATTAAAGTTTGTGCATATTTAAGCATGTGTGCACATATGCATGTGTTCATGTGATAGAAAACATCTTCATATGTCCCTCAAGTGCAACCAGTCTACCTTATTTCTTAAGCTTTGTCCTCCCATTGGCCTAGAAGTTACCAGTAGGCAAGGCTGGCTGGCCAGGAAGACTTGGACATCAGCCTGTCTCCACTGTCCACATTAGAATCATATGTGCCACCATGTTTTATTTATTTTGCAAGAGTCCTGGAGACTGAATTCAAATCCTTGTGCTTCCAAGGCAAGCACTTATCTAATGAGGCATATCCCCAGTCTTTGCTCTTTAAAATTTTAGAACCACTGATCTAATGAAACCAAGATCATAGGTATCATCTCCTGGAGAAACTATAAGATCAAAAAGGACCAAAGAGAATTTTATTCTCGTTTTAATGGTAGGATGAGAGGCATGAGGCGAACTGGAGATTGGGTCAGGGTTATCTGAGTGGGTCCCTGAAGTCTTTGCCGGTTCTAGAGCTGCTTTGAAAGTGGCACCAAGATCTCTGAGGCGTGGTCTGAATTGACAGCTTGCCAATGGCATTTTTTAATGAAGAGGGTTCTTTGATATTCAGAAGAACCCCAGCCAATGAGAATTATTTCAATGAACCACCAGTTACTAGGAGAAAACCCTCTCTTTGCAGAAATGACTGGGTCATTGGCTGTTCAGAGCTCAGACTTTTTTTTTTTTTTTTTTTTTTTTGGCTGATTGTGTCATTCTTGCCTTTCTATAAACTGGTAGCTCCAAGATCAATTTCAAACCCAGATCATCAGCTAAAAAATGCTTAGCTGCTACTCATCCTGAATTTAAAGCTTTCTGGCGAATTAGGCAGTAATACCAAAAGAAAACTCTCCTAGGCCTCTCTGTAAAAGAATGATTTGTCAGGATAGTATCTGCCCTGTCACTCACCCCATAGCTTTGTTGTTCAGGGTGTGTGAATGCACAGTACCTCTTCCAGGCTCCTTTCCTTTAAGATCTTCTGTTGTTAGCAGGACAGGCTCCTAACAGGAGCATCAGTCGATAGCTGGAATGTGAGTTTCTGAGTCTTGAAGTAGGAGGGAGCAAAGCTTGGTGCAGACTCATCATCTCAAGTACTTGAAGATGTTGATACCAGAAGCTCATAAGCACAAGGCCAGCCTGGATAACCTACCAGATCTTTCCTTAAAAAAAAAAAAAGAGAGAGAGAGAGGCCAGGGATAGAATGCTTGCCTGGAGAGTGCCCAATCCTACATTTAGTGTCCAGGCTAAATTAAATAAATTTTAAATAAATTTTATTTATTTTATGAAAAAAATTAAATAAAAAAGTAAAAGTAGAAGGCTGATGGTGAAACTCAGTGTCTTTCTATTTGTTTAAGTTTGAGAAACCCAGAAGACCAGGAGAGATGGCTTTCTATCCATGTCATCTAATATCCAATCTTTTGTTTTCTTAATCTTGAGATTCAGAAAAGAAAAATCAATTCCACAATTTTGAGCCAAACTTGAAGTAAGGTTTAATTAAATACTGGCCAGGAAGATAGACTCTGGCCACATCCAACCCTACAATCTCAACAAGAGGACACAGTTATGTTTCTTGCAAAAGCTTAAAAAGACAAAACCCATAATTCATTGCATTTTCCATCAGGTCTAATCAGTGGCAGGCATACATCCTGATGTAGTTCCTGCCTACGTACCTCCTACCTACATGTGATCAAGCACATCCAGTGCAATTGGTTCAAACTTGTTTAGGGAAGTAAAAACTTTCCCAACAACTACCACTCCCAGCATTCAAGAAGTTACCTTGTCCTTGGAGCTTACAGGTTAACTTTGTGGGTCACAGTCACACATTAGAAATTAGATTGTGCTTCATGTCTCTTACTACTGTAAATCACCCCACTGAATTCAAAAGACCAAATAACCTAACTCCACCTTCATCAGAGTAGATGCCAGTGTTAGAGTATTATGTTTTATTATTAATACACACACACACACACACACTCACACACACATGCGCACAGATCAAGGTGTAACAGCCAAGGTTTAAAGGATTCACTGTATGTTCTTTAATGTAGCACACTGTCTTTGAGTGATCAGTCTACATATAACCTCTGTGCCATCATCCATGAGTATTATGTACATAGATCTATTTTTAAACTATGAGCTACTTAATTCTGGAACTCTGCCTTGTTCTGCCTGCATCCTGAAAATAAGATCCTAGATTATGCTAAATTTTACTTTTCTGAAAGCAAGAAATCAATGAGGTCTAAATACTGCCTACTCACCCACCCCAACCCACACCACTCACCTTGTCTCCTCTAGGCCTATCACTATTTTTTTTCTTTCATTGTCATTACCTAGCATCCACATTAGGAGACATCAGAATGTCCAGCACATGTCTCCTAAATCCAGCATAATTAAATGTCAACCCTAGTTAATACTGAGAGTTCACTTCTACATGTGACTCCATAATTAATCCTGGCATTTTCAAGTGGGAAACTAATTACTGCAGCAGTGACTGACTACATGACTCCTTTCTGCCAGCCAGTGAATCTCATCTCTCCCCCAGAAAAGTGACAAAGCAAAAATAAGAGTACAAATCAGAATATATTGGTATGAGGTTTTCCCTTTGAGACAGAGATCCTATGATTTTCTAGCTTTGGTTACTAAAAGCAGCACAAATATTTTCACTTAATTAGTTCAGAATTCTACATCCACCATCCCCCTCCCCTGCCCCTGTAGCCCTTTTATCCTTTTATATCATCACACAGAAGGTACTGCAGGGTTGATGAAGGTCAACTATCAAGGCCAAAACACTTCAACTTTTGGAATGCTGAGTGTTATTCAGAGTCCCTGCTGTGGTACTGTGCAAATTAATGCTATGGGTTCTCTGTCTCATTTGTCTGTGGTTTTGTACCCACTAAACTAGTGGTGGGATTTTTCTTTAAGATTTTTCCTGTTCCATAATGTGGCTGGCACAGGTTGTAATACTCCAATTGTGAGGTGAAAGAACATAGATGATACAGAAAGAGCACTTCAGGGCACTCCAAGTACTTCCAGGTGGAAAGTGATGGAGGTTGTTCAGAACAGAAGGTAAATGATGCATAATTCTTAAAGGAATGGATTGTGCCATTGTGCTGCCTAGTGTCATGTCAACATGCAAGGAGCTAGAGACATTTGGGAAGAAAGAACCTGAAAAAATGCCCCCACCAGATTTACCTATGTGTAAGGCTGTGGTACATTTTCTTGATTGATTACTGCCTTTTGTAACCAAAGCTAGAAAATCATGGGATCTCAGTCCCAATAGAAAAACCTTATACCAGTATATTCTGATTCATACTCTTATTTTTGCTTTGTCATTTTTCTGGGGAGAGATGAGATGCACAGGCTGACAGGAGGACTGTGGAGGTTTAAAGGAGAAAGACCTCCGTAGGTTTATATATTTGAATGTTTGGTCCCTGCTTGGTGGACTTGGTTGTGAAGAGTTTGAAAGTGTGGCCTTGTTGGAGAAGGTGTGTCATTGTGGGTTAAAGCTGAAGGCTTCAAAAGACTAATTGCCCCCGCCCAGCTTGTCTCTTTCTATCTTTTGCTGGTAGATGGAGATGTGAACTCCCTGCTGTTCCCATCACCATGCTTGTATTTTGTCATCGTAGATTCTCCCCTCTGAACACGTAAGCCCAAGTGAACTCTTTCTTTTATAAATTGTCTTGGTCACAGGATTTTGTCACAGCAGTAGTTAAGTAAATAATATAAGAATCCAGTTCACTTGGGTGCTGCCTCTGCGCTGATGATCCTGGGTGTTATAAGAAAGTAGACTGAGGGCTGGCGCGATGGCTCAGAGACTGAGAGCACTGACTGTTCTTCCAGAGATCCTGAGTTCAATTCCCACCAACCACATGGTGGCTCACAACCATCTATGATGACATCTGGTCCCCTCTTCCATATACTATATACATAATAAATAAATAAATCTTTTTTTAATGTTTGGAAAATATGCTTTAATGATATCAAAGAGTAACACATTTAAGAATGAGAAGAATTGACAATTTAAAATGTATTAGCATAAGAAAGCTAAAAAATTTTAGCGCAAAAATCTCTTATTTTTAAAATAAGAGATATGGAATTATTTCCTTATGCTTTCTACATTATATTCTTTTTTTTAAATAAATAAATCTTAAAAAAAAAAAAAGTAGACTGAGTAAGCCATGGGAACAAGCTAATAACCAGCACTTTTTCATGGCCTCTGCACCAGTTTCTGCCTTACATTCCTGTATAGTAAGAATTTTTAGCCTAGCCTGCACCTTGGTCCAAGCCCACTGGCACTTAGCCCCCCAAAATGACTGAGATATTTACATTAATTACATGCTACTCAGCCTATGACTTAGGCTTCTTGCTAGCTAGCTCTCTCATCTTAACTCATTTCTATTAATCTATCTTGCCATGTGGCTGGTGGCTTACCTGTGCTTTTACATTTTGCCCTCTCAGCGGCTGGATTGCTTCCCTCCTGACTCCGCCCTCTTTCTCCTTTATCTATGCTCAGATTTCCTGCATGCTTCTAAGATGCCCTGACATAGGCCAAACCAGTCCCTTTATTAACTAATGATATTCACAGCATACAGAAAGACATCCACATCATTCCTGCACTGATTTCCCTCAATGGTAGACTGTTACCTGGAAGTATAAGACGAAATAAACTCTTTCCTCCCCAGATTGCTCTTGGTCATGGTGTTTATTACAATAAAAACCTTAACTAACACACTTGTGTTCATGATCAATATTTCCATGTATAAGCTTCAGTCTACTTATATATGAGATGGCATGATTAAATTTGATACCTACCAACATCTCCTTTCCACCACTGGCCTAGTGATGGCTGTTGTTACTCCACTCACTGTGTGCCAGGTATTTTGTTCAGAGATCTGTCTAAATTATCTCTCTCTTTTCAGAAGATCTGCCCATGTTTAAAACTGAAAGATTCAAAGAGGCTGAAAAACTCCCTCCTTCCCCCCCCCCACAAGGCACACAGCTTATAAGGGACTGAGCTGAGACTTCAACTAATATATGTCACACCAGGACTAGTTTTCTTCTTTCCCCTGTGTGGCCCTCAAAGAGGCTTAAGAAGGTCTGAAAGTAAGATTCTGGTCTAACTAGAGACCAGTGGTTCCTAGTGTGGGGGATTTTGTCCCTGAAAGGATCTCACCAATTTCTGTGGACATCCTTGGTTGTTGGGGTTGGGGATAGACTGACTAGTAGCACCTGATAGATGCCAGAGATGATACTGGACACTGTGCAACTTGGGCACTTGTTGCTCAGTAACTGTCACATCACTGAGTGATTTTGTCATTGTGCAAAAATCTAAGTATTAGTTTTCAAACTGAGATTGGCTCAAGTCCCTAGTTGGTAGAATCTTATGGGGTTACTGTCATATATATGAGCTATCATTGACTAAAGCATCATTGTGCCATATGTGACAGTATTTGGCACAGATGCCAACAACAACAAATCATACACAAATTGTGTATAATGTCAAGGAAGGGATGCTCTAGCATTAGGCATTTAACTCACTATCACTATGACCCGCAGATAATAAATTTTTTAAAATGTATTCTTAAGAATGGCATCCCTGGTTTTAAACTTTTGCATTAAAACTCATCTAATCTAGTTCTCTTGTATATCATGACATTTAAGCATCACAAACTTTGGTACAAGACAGACCAACATTCAAACTTCTGTATCACTTTCTGTTTTCTTTGGGGACATCCTTAACACCCCTAAGCCTTATGTCTTTCATTCTGTCACTATAGATACTCATTCCTGAGCTTGGGATGGTGGGTCCATACCAGATGCTCAGTTCATCATCACTGCCTTTGTTTCTTAGGGGCTGTTTTTCCTTTATATGTCCATCAGTCTTGGTTTGCTCTTGTCTGCATTCTCAATGCTGATGGGCAGCAGATTGTCTTGTGCAACCTTCTACTTGGCGGGTTGCACATGTAGAAGCTGGAGTTGATAAAATCTTCCCAAAGCAAAGCCTCTGTAGGGCTGGGGAAATAGCTCAGTTGCTAAAGAACTTGCTATTCTTTAATGGAACTGAGCTCAACTCCCAGAACCTACATAAAAAGCCAAATATAGTGACACACTCTATAATTCCAGCACTGAAAATGTGGAGACGGGGAAGGCAGAGACAGGCAGATCCTTGGTGTCTCACTGCCCAGACAGCCTAGATAAATGGACAAGTTCCAGCGTAGAGAAACCCTGTCTCAAAAACCAAAGAGATGATATCCTGAGTAATGAGAGCGCGCACGCACACACACACACACACACACACAGAGAGAGAGAGAGAGAGACAGACAGACAGACAGACAGACAGACAGACAGACAGAGACAGATAGAGGGGGTGGATGGATAGATATATACATAGATACATAGATAGAGGAAGGCTGCAGTAAAGAATGACTGCAAGTGTGGAAGAGGGTTACAGAGTCCAGGAATCTTGGCCCTTAGCCAAGGCATCTGTTGAAGAAGGCCCTCAGGGTTGGCTAGTTTTACTGTAGAATAAATTGTTACTCTGTAATGTAAATGGAAAATTCACTTGTGTAACCAATCAAAAAAATCTTGGTGAATCTCTGTGAAACATACCACCCAGATAAGCTGAAGAATTATGCATTTTCTTTTAAAAGAACGTTTCTGGGGAAGACAGGATGGGGAAGAGCATGCACCTTGGAGGAAGGGAGCAGGGGGAGTCAGGTGGAGTACTCTGCATTATACAAAGGGTCGTGAGCACAGGAAGGTGTTGAGTATTCCTCCATTAATTTCTGTCACTTAAGTTGAAAAGCAAGATGCCAGCTAGACTGCCAAGAAAATTACATGGATATAGTGGTACACATCCTTAATCCCAGCACTTTGGGAACAGAAGCAGTCAAATCTACATGAGTGTGAGGCCAGCCTGGCTTAACATAGTGAATTCTTAGTCAGAACTACATAGAGAGATGCTACTTATACAACACACACACACACACACACACACACACACACACACACTACAACAAAAAAGAAACTGACATCAGATATGCCCTTTTCCTTCTTAAGGACAAAGTTATTATTATTGAGTGCACATTATTATTTACCCGAGGTATCTAGAAATGCGGAAATGAGGAGAGCAAGCAGAATCATGGTAGAAAGCCTCAAATAACAGCCCTGACCACAACCACTGCTTGGAGAAATGAGAAAAGAGGATCAGAAGCTGTGCTGGTTAGGTGCTTTTGTCTGTTTGTCAACTTGACACAAACTAGAGTCATGTGGTAGGAAGAACCCCAGACTAAGACAATGCCTCCATCAGATTGGCCTCTAAGTGGTGTTCATCTGTGGTTTCTGCGTCACTTCTTCCTCCAGACTCAAGTCCCTGCCTTGGCTCCCCTCAGTGGTGGATTGTGATGAGAATGTGTAAGACAAATAAAGCCTTTCATCCTGGAGTTGATTTTAGATGTGGCATTTATCATTGAAACAGAAAGCAAGCTATGGCAGAAGGCAAAGTTGGTCCTCAAGCTTTCCAAAGACCCTTCAGCTAATCTGATCCAAGGCACATGCATACTGGGATTTCTCCCCATGGCCTGTCTTTTGTAGGATATGGAGTGGATACTGATGGACCAGTGTGATGAATTTTATCTATTTAGATTTATGAAAGTGGCTAGATGCCTAATATAGTGGAAAAACAAAAATAAGCCTTTCCCTCTGCTGTGCCAGTGCTGCAGGCCTCCTTTTCCAGGCCATCACTCTTACCATGATCCTATCAGAATGCCACAAAGACAAAGAAGGATAAATGGTTCTGCAGCTGGATAAGAGAGGCAGCAGCTTCTTGAAAGTTCAGTGTCTTGGCCAAGTCACAATGCACGGACAGGTCAGAAGGTGGAGCCAAACCAGACCATCCCTTCTTTCTAATCCACAGGCTCAGTGTTTTAGTCATATTTATTAAAGAATAAATATGCAGCAGATAGATTAGCAGATGAGCTAGACATTTTTGTTACATACTTAGGGCACACAAGAAAGAAAAGTGAGTAGCCAGGAGGTTGATTTACCCTTCTTCATGGGAGAAAAGAAGGAGAGCAAGGAAATGATGCTGGTTAAATAAATGAGTCCTCAGGAAGGTACGCAATCAATTATCTGGTTGAGGAGTCAACTTTCAGTCTCCTCTCGTATGAAGTAGGTTAATGTTCCATCATAGAGATGCGTTTTTAAAATATATTGCCATGGATTTTTTTTTTTTTTATGACAAATGGCTCCCTCTGGAGAGCCTGGCTTGGTCAAGGAAAGCCAAGTGGCAGCCCCTTGTGCATTTGCAAGTTCCTAGATACCATCTGAGTGAAGCCAGCATCGTACCAAAGAAGGTGCACCAAAAATGCCAGGGAGACTATTTCCTGGATTCCCTACTGGTATTAGGTTGTTATAAGATAGAGATGACTGAGGGTTCTGTCATGAGAGATGGTGAGATGGTAAAATACATAGATGTGAACATACAAGTATATGCATGCTCAAAAACATGTGTATACGTACACGCATTCACATTGCTAAAACCAGTGCATAAGGACAAGAAGAATCATGTGAATCTCCATGTTCTCTGGTGTTTGGAAACGAATAGGTTGATGCTGTAGAAAACCAGGGGTTGTGTCTCCAGCCGAGGAAAAAAAAAAAAACCTCAATCCAAATGACAACTGCCTATTAGGAACCCGATCACCTCGGGTCAGATGCTATAGTGTCTTTCTATTTATTGCTCTTAAAAAATATTCAAGAAAAGCCATTGTTTAGGGGGCCAGCAGGATGACTTTATAGGTAAAATATCTTTGGCCCCAAGCACAGTAGCCTCAGCTTGGCCTCTGAAACCCACAAGATTGGAAGGAGAGAGTTAGCTCCTACAAGTTGTCTTCTGACTGCTACACACCATCTGTAGCATGCCTCTCCTTAAATATAGGCATAAAAAATTAAAAGATAATTATTTGGATATGAAGTCTACAAACTATAAATTTGTAGACCAGATTCCCCTCAACCCCAGTCTGATTTAATAAAAATGTTAGTGGGATGTAGTTGCCACCCCATTTGTGCTGGTGGACTCTCATTCCCACTTTGATTGGATGTAAAATTACCATACCCGTGTGTGAAGGTATTTCTGGGAAAGCCTACATTTTACCTAAATGTAGTTGGAATGGTTGCATGGGCCTGGGTCCTGGCCTGAACAGAGGCAGAGAGAAGATTGAACATCAGCATTCATCTCTCTGCTTCCTGACTACAGAAGTCCTCAAGTGCTCACTGCTTTTCCTTTCCTGTCATGCTGCTCTCCATCCCCTCAAACCATAAGCCAAATAAACCATTCCTGCCTTAAGAGGCTTTTGGGAGACAGTTTATCATAGCTATGAGAAAAGTAATCAATGTACTGTTCTTGCTAGGGCAGTCAGTTTTCACTCCATAGCAGCAGAGTTGAGGCTTTGTGACAACATGAATGACCCAAGCCAGATGGCTTTCAACACCTTACACACCTACTTCTTGGCACTTGGATCAGTTTTTTGACATCTAATGTAAACCCAATAAAACTCAGTTTAAATTTCATGTGGAAGGTACCAGCTGGCCATCTTGTTATCTATCCATTTATCTTTGTACATTCTCTCTCTCTCTCTCTCTCTCTCTCTCTCTCTCTCTCTCTCTCTCTCTCTCTCTCTCTCTCTCTCTCTCTTCCCCTCCCCTGCCCTGGACAATGGTAATTGTATGCAGAATTTTGGAGGACACATGCAGACTTCAGTGGCTTGGCCAAAAGGCAGATTCACGTCTAAGACAGGTTCCCAACCTATGGATCACTACCCCTTTGAGGTAATCTATCAGTTATCCGACATATCAGATATTTACATTACAACTTATAACAGTAGCAAAATTATAATTATGAAGTAGCCATGAAATAATTGTATGGTTGGAGGTCATCACAGCATAAGGAACTGTATTAAAGTGTCACAGCACTAAGAGGGTTGAGAACCACTGGTCTATGAGGAGGGGAAGCCTGTGAAACTGAGTTTACAGCTGGGGACCTGATCATGCTGCTGAGCAAGACTAGGCATCCATGCTGTTGGGAAGAATCGCAGCACCTGGCCAGTAAAGCAGATGACTTGGCCAGAAATTAATGAATTAACTCTGCAGAACCCTTGGGATTGACTTATTGAGACGTTTCAGGTCACAGAGGGACTTTGGCAAAGAATTTATAGTTCCCCATTGTCCTACAAAGTTCCTTTATTCCATCAATTTTAATTGTATTCCATGGGCTCCTTCCAAACCCAACTTCATTTGGCATGCAAAATGGCTCTCTATATTCAATGTTTCCCATTACCATAGCTATGAACATGAGTTATAGGTGATAATCCTTTATTCACAATGAGCACAGTGAACTTGACCATTAGTTCTTTGGAATTTGTTCTTCAAAAGTATGTCTTGGCTTGTCCAATCTCTTCAAGCAGTGATGGTCCACAGCAGGTGTCCCTTACATCATGATCAACCCAAACCTAACAAGAAAAGAGAAGTTCAGATTCAACAGACTAAGAGGATATTTTAAGAATAGAAATAAATAGAAGTAAGAAGAAATAGACTTTAAGTTTTAGTTGGATGCTTACACTAACTAATCAGATGTTCATGACTTTTATTTTCTTATCTATGACAAATGAGACTGTAGGTAAAATCCTGAAGGATTATTGAAAAAGATGAATCAAATGTTTTGTATGCAATAAATGTCACCTTCAAATCAAGCTTATATTTTTCTTCTTCAAGTCCCTGCGACCTGAATTTGCTAGCAATCATCCTAGTTAGATAAGGATTCCTGAAGGGCTATGGGCTTGGGGGTGTCTGTGGATAATACTTGGTGGCTAAGAATGTGCTTTTCAGCCCCTCTATCCAGGTCATTCTCCTATTTTCCCCGGGCTTAAACTTCCTTCCCTAATGTAGCCCATTGCCACCGCATATCTCCTCATCCTAGCTAGCTGAACTCCTTCCATGTAGCCTTTTTTGGCCAGACTCCTAACAGCCCTTCCCACAGCAACCTCCTCATTGTGATGACTTGAGTGGAGAAAAATCTGCCAGGGCCCCCTCCTCCCTCCCCATAGGGGTTTGCTGTATGTGCCCTTTAAGGGAAGACAAATGTGGCTCTTGGTGATGAGTCACAGGCTGTTACCTTGCTGTATGTGGAACTGTTCATGAAGTTCACTCAAGGCCCTTCAGAGAAGGTGCTAAATAATTCACCAAAACAGCCTGCTCTTACATCTGTCCTAGCCTGTCCCCTGGTGACCTCCAGGATGTGTTGGTAGGTTCCCATTAGCAGTTATTACGGAGGTAGGGAGGGGTAGGAAGATGAACAGGCAGCATGGAGCTTGCCCTTGTTGTTAGCAACTCTCCGGGCTCCAGAGTACATAGTGTGATTGGTGTGTACTGATGGCTTTTTTAATCCAAGGGCACCAGATGCCATGTTTACACTCTGGCAGTATAAACATTTATTAAGCAGCTACTGAGCGCTTGACAATTTGCCTTCCTTACCTTATAACCTAGCAAGTCCAAAGGCAGAGGCTGATGAGTGGGTTCAGAGAAGGAACATGACTGTCTCACTCCACACTGCTAGTAAGCAGCAGAGTCAGAACTGGCCTTAGACTACCTCCCATTTAACATAGTGCCTGTGATCAGAGGACCCTAGCAGTTGGAGTCACTTTTAGCTTTTCTAGGCTGTGGCTGTCTTGATTTATGCTCCCATACAGTATCCCTAATGCTCCCAGCTTCTCCAGATGGAGTATAGCTGCGGTAAAGCCCTTCCTATTACTCTCTCCAGCTGCTTGAAGGCCAAGGCTTTCATTTTATCTTTATCCTTTTATGTTTTGACCTGGTCATTAGTGATCAAAGTGAATGGCCTTAGTCATTCAAAGTGAATGAATAACTAGATCTTTTGCAAAATAATGTCCTGTCCCAGCAACTTCCTGAGTGGAGGGAAGATATGTGTTATTAGATGGAATTCCAGGAATCTCCTGCAGGGCTCAATTTAGCCTGCCATTGAGCAGTGGGAAACACAGACCCAGAGGGGTAGATGGATAGACCAGGATAGACCAGGAAAGATGTGCCAACAAGGAGCATTCATCTTCTTCATTTTAAGGGGACAACTTTCCCATGCATGATGCGTCATGAGAAGTCCACCTTTGCAGTCACTCTCATTAGATGCACTTGCCTGTGACAGCTAGTGGGCAGGTCTACATGATAACTGCTTTGTAGGCAATTAGAGTACCTAATTTCCACTATGTGCCTCTGGTGTATGTGATACTATCCAAGGTGCTTTGTAAACATACTATGATTATCAACCATTGTTCAAATGTTTAAAGAACAAAAATAGTAATCAACTTACTATAACAGCCCTGAGGAGGAGAAAGTGTCTAAAGAATCTGATAACATAGGCTTTGGTGATTCTGACTAAACCTCTTTTGTTAATGTGTTCAATAAAAATCCAAACCAGTTTTGTTTTAAGTTAAGTGGAAATAAAGGGATGTGGTTGTCCATTATTTTCGTTATTCTGTTACTTAGAAAACTGAGGTTCCATTTTGAAGTTCTTAGGGTCATTAATAAAAGGATTTAGAAATAGACTCAGAAGGTAAGCCAAGATATTTATTAGCATGTAAGAGAAAAGAGTTAGGTGAAAATCCCAGCCACCACCAGGAAGAGCTGTGGAGCAAAGTTGTCTTTAAGTTAGGAATGGAGGAGCAATAGAGACAGCCTGTGAGGAAAGGAAAACACACTCCCAAGAATAGAAGTGAGGCAAGAGCCCTAAAGCATCTTTTATACCCTCCTCTCCCAACTGAGTATCTGGAGCTTCTCGTTCCCATGTATTCCTTGGATGACATCATGGTAAGGAAAACTCCCAAGCTTCTTCTGCAAGCTGCCTTCAGTCATCTGTTTCTTGTAATATAGCCTGTTTTTTAGTTCCTACTCTACCAAAGAAAGACATCATCAGCTGATAGGTCTTATTGCCAGCCATAAACGAGTCTGTGGGTCATGTGTACTTCCTCATCCATTTATTTAGGCAATCATTATCAAATGGCTGTTAATGGACAGATATGAGCCTAGAGAACATACACTGAAATGTATGGGTTCTCATGACTCTTCACAATAAGTTATATAGAAACATACCCATAGCTACAGGAGAGGAGATAGTAGTTCCTTACAGGGGAGAAACAGACCTGGAGGTGCACAGTGTCTCCCCTGTGGCCTGGCTCCAATAGGACAAGAAGGGCTGAGATGAGATCTCCAGTGACATCCTATGCTTTGTTAACATTATGCACACCTCCACCAACTTTGTATAACACAGGCTGTACCAAGCATGTTCCCTTGGCTGACTGAAGCTGAGGTGGTAAGGGCTGCCAGTCCCACTCCCTTTGTTTATGATCACCCCTGGAACTTGTTTCTGCACTGTTTTCCTGACCCAGGACTACTGTGTGTCCTAGCTCTGAGAACAGAAGGCTGAGGGGAGCTGACAAGCATTCTAGTTCCATGGCAAGAACATAAAGCTGCATAAGGAAGTAAAACACATTAATGCTTAATGAACACTGTTTTTAGCTTTCAGAATGGCAGTGTGAGGAACATGGTAGACCCTTTGGATGATAATTTGCTGAAAAGTATATTAATACATATTTTGAGAGCAATCATTTGCTGAAATAATTTGCTGAAAAACATACTAGTACATATTTTTAAAGCAATCATCTAGGTTTCTGGAAAATTTCCTAATGACATGAAGCCTGATGGTAAAACATCTAATCAAGAAAATCTACTACATTTTGGAAGGTGATAGTCTATGGCATCTGAACTATGATTCATTCACCCTCTTCCCTTCTAACACAGATTAGTGTGATGGGAAGTACTCTGTAAGTACACAGCCATGATCCAAAAGTCTGGAACTATTGTTTTACTTTGGGAGGGGCAGCTTTAAAGATAGACAACACCCTGCCCTTGCAAAGGAGCCTCTATTCCATCAGATCAAAGTTTTGTGAAGTTTGTTGCAAAAGGTACTGTCACGAACAATAGAACAATCAGCTAGCAATCAACAATAGTACTAGCTAACACTGAGACCAGTAAATATAGGCCAACCCAGTGGCTCAAGTACATGATGCTCATGTCCTCTGCCAACCAATACTGCAAGAGAAGCAACTCTACTGAACGTGGCTAGTCAACCACTGGGGAAAAAAAAAAGCTAGCTATGGAAAGGGGAGGAAGAGTAGCAGTCAGAATTACCACAGTGGACTATGTAAAATGTCCATATCAACAAAATATTTTCAATTTTTAATTTTTTTGAGAATTTCCAACAGATGCAGCATCATTTCCACATCCTCTCCTCCTATGTTCCTCCACTCCCTCTCAAATGTATGACTTTTTAAAGTTATTGTTTTACACATCACACACAGGGAGGGGAGAAATTCATTTATTACTGCTCATATGTGTACTTGATTAGGGCTAACCACTTTGGATTAAATTATCTATAGTAGGCTTGGCCCTGAAGAAGTCAGCAGATTCCCCATCACTCAGGAGCCATTAACTCTATCATAGCTTTTCTTTTGGGATGATACCTTGTGAGATTTTCTCCATCCATGTCAACTGGTATTGTTACTGTGCAGGTCTTGTTTGGAGACTATGTTGGTTACCCCCAAGATGTAAGTGACACCATTTGTGCCATTGAGACATCTTGGCGTGTAGTCTATACTGCTAGCAAAGATTATTGATTAATCTCCCTTGGAAGCTTGCATTGCACCTTTGGATACTATAACAGCTAGTCTTCAGGAGGCATAAATGTCAGTTTAGCTTGATTTCTATTGTGTCCAAAGTGTGTGGGTCTTACCTTCAGTTTCTGTAAGGTGACCAAGGGCTATGACAGTAACCTTTATTGTTTAAAGAATCACTTGGACCCTCTGACCAATAAGTCACAGGGAACTTTTCCCTAGCTAACACTGGAGTTTTGTTTGCTAGTCTGTGGCTCTTGGAAAAATATTGTCATTGCAAGTGTTGTAACTATCCATCCATCTAGTTACATATGTATACACATGCACTTTAACATGTGTGTAATTTTAAGTAGACATAAAATACTGTGATTCTAAACTTCCTTAGTGTTCTTTCTTCTTCCCTTCCCCAAAGTATTGTTATGTATTAATATATGCACATATAATTTATGTTTATATACATATGTGTAAATGTATACATACATTTTTAAGTAAACATAAATATTCTCCTTTTTAGTCATTCATAGAGTTCTTTATTCTCCTTCCTCCCTTTCTTCCTGTATTTCCTTATTTCTTCTTTCTCCAGTTAAAGACCCCCATTTTACCCATTTTCCTTTTATAGTACCTAAGTATAACAATTTTTTCTTTTCTTTGGGCTGCCAGCTCACAAAAAAAGACAGAGACCTATTATTAATTATGAAAGCTTGGCCTTAGCTTAAGCTTGTTTCTAACTATTTCTTATAACTTAAATTAACCTATATCTTGAATCTGCATACTTTTAATGTGGCTTGGCTACCATTACTCTGTACTGCCCACCCTATTTCCTCAGCATCTGGCTGGAGATCCCACCTTTCTTCCCCTGAGTCCTCTCTGTTCCCAGAAGTCCCACCTATCTGGTTCCTGCCTAGCTATTGGCCATTCAGCTCTTTGCTAAACCAATCACAGTGACACATCTTCACACAGTATAAAGGAATATTCCAAAACAACTATATCCTACTACTATCCCTTCTCTAGAGTACACACACACACACACACACACACACACACACACACACACACACACACAGAATCCCTTTTTATTTTTCTGGTTTCTGAGATTAGTTTGGTTCTATATTCACATCTGAAGATTTAGCACTAGGATCCTCGAATAAGACAGAACATGCTTCATTTGTCTTTCTGGGACTGAATTGCCTCACTCAGTATGACATTTTCTAGTTCCATCCATTTACCTGGATATGTCCTGAGTTTATTTTTCTTACAAATAAGTTAAAACCCACTGTGTATGTATGCCACATTTTCATTTATCAGCTGACGGGTGTCGAGGTTTTTCTATTGAATAACTACTGTGAGCAGAGCTGCAGTAAAGATGGCTGAGTAAGTATATGTGGAGTCTGTTATGGAGTTGGGGGCATATGCTAGTGAGTGGTACAGCTAGGCCATTTACATCTACTTTTAGCTCCTTGATGATTTCCTATGCTGATTTGTAGAATAGCTGCCCCAGTCTGCAGTCTACCAACAGGGATTGAAGATACCCCTTCCCACATCCTCACCAGCATTTGTTATCAGTTGTTCTCTTAATCTTGCCCATTCTAACTAGAATAATATCATATCTCAAAGTACTCTTACTTTTCATTTCTCTAATTGCTAATGATGTTGAGCATGTAACAAAAGCACTTCTTAAGCATTACTGTTACTCCTTTTGAATTTTTTAAAATTTAAATACAAAGCCCATTTTTAATTAGATTGTTTTGTTAATTGTTTAGCTATTGTTGATTGTGTCCTTAGTCTTTTTTTCTTAAATCCAGCAATACATTTCTTTTTTTTAAGATTTACTTATTTATTTATTATGAATACAGTATACAAAAGAGGGTACCAGATGTCATCATAGATGGTTGTGAGCCACCATGTGGTTGGTGGGAATTGAACTCAGGACCCCTGGAGGAATAGTCAGTGCTCTTAACCTATGAGCCATCTCTCCACCCTTAGTCTGTTTTTTTCTGTTAATACTCTGACCTCTATCAAATGTATAGGTGACAAAAATTCTCTCCCTCTCTTTAAGTTTCTTCTTCACTATAACTTGATTTTTATCTTTGTTATAGAGGCAGCTTTATTGTTTTATGAAGTTGAATTTTGGCCTCAATTCTTGAGCAAATGGAATCCTATTCAGAAAGTCCATTCCTGTACATAGGATACTGACTGTGTTTTCCTCTGGCAGTTCCAGTGTCTCAGATTTTATATTGAGGTCTTTGGTCTATTGGAGCTGATTTTTCTGTTGGGTAATAGGTATGAATCTAATTTCATTCTTCTACATATGAATATCTACTCTTCCAAGTATCAGTTTTCTGAAGATATCTTTTCTCAAGTTTGTCTTTTTTTGGCATATTTGTCAACTATCAGATATATGTGTTAGTATTTTGCACGTGGAAAGATGGAAACATGCTGCCAGATGCCATTTAGAGTTTATTGGGAAATCTAGATAGCCACGCCCAGGGGGCAAGCTGGAGGGGCACTAACAATGTGTAGTTATGTACAATCATATTTGAGTCTTGCATTTTGCTCCATTAATCTAAATGCCTCTTGTGCCAGTACCATGTTCTTATTCCTTTGGCTTTGTAATGTAGCTTAAAATCTGGAACAGTAGTACTTCTAGCATTGTTCTTTTTGCTCTGGATTACTCTAGCTATTTGTGATCTTCTGAGAAGCCAGATGAAGCCTAGGAAGTTCTTTTAATTTTTCTGAAAAGTATCATATACATTTTAATAGAGATTGCCTTAAATTTGTAAATTGATGTTGGTAAAATACTCATTTTCACTCTTGATTCTACTGATTTATGGGCATGGGAAATCCTTCCATCTGCTCATGTCTTTCTCAATCTTTTCCTTCAGAGATCTGAAGCTTTCATGTTAGAGGTCTTTGACCACTTTTTGGGGGGTGGAGAATTGTAAATGGAAATGTTTCCATGAAATCTTTCTTGGCATATTTGTTATTGGCATATATAAAAGTTACTGAGGTTTTCTTGATTTTTGTTTTTCAAGATAGGGTTTCTCTGTGTTGGCCCTAGCCATCCTAGAACTTTGTAGACCAGGCTGGCCTTGAACTGGGAGATCCACCTACCTCTCACACCTGATTGCTGGGATTAATGGTGTGCACCTCCACTGTCCAGCCTTGACTATAGATTTTTGCAAGCTGGGTTTGTATTCTGTCACTTTTCTGAAAATATTGATCATTTCTAAAAGTTTTCTTCTTAGGACTACTTTTAAGGTATCCTAGAAATGTGTCATGTTGTGCTTTCATTACTTAATTCCAGGAGTTGTTTTGTTTTGTTTTTCTTAATTTCTTCTTTGACCCATTCATTATTAAGTAATGTGGTGTTTAGTCTCCATGAGTCTAATGATTTGTTTGCTGTTGGTCTTAAGTTTGGTTATATTACGGTCTAATAGGCTACATGGAGTTGTTTTAATTTTTTCTAAATTTCTTAGGATTTGTTTTGTGTCCCAGGATGTCATTTGAGGAGTAGAATGTATGTTCCTGGTGTTTGGGTGGAATATTCTGTAGGTATCTGCTAGGTCAATTTGTTATATGATGTCACTTTATTTTGGAGGCTTAAAGCCAGTCAAAGTGATGCAAATAAGTATTTAATGCTGATCCAGAAATGGGACACTGAATCACCCCCTCCAAGATCCAGGAAACCTGGCAATAAGGGGAACAGAAAGAATATAAAAATAAAAAGAATGGGTGGAATGTTGTAGAATGCTGTCTTCCAGGAATAATATGGCTGCTACACTCTTGAGCTCACCACAGCTGTGATTATTTGCATAAGACCTGCATGAAACTGGGTATGTTAATGTTATGCCATAGAGTATGGTTGGGGGTTCATAAAGATTTACCACCCCCTGAAGATATATAGGAAGTTGATGATTTCCAGAGGGGAAAATGCTTTTTTTTTTCCAGTGATGTAGTCATTGGTAAGGTGTCTATGATCCTGAAAATAATCATAATGGAAATCATTAGATTATAGACAAACAAGCAAACTTAAAAAAAAAAAAAGCCTTGAAAATAAAAGAGGGACAAGTTGGGAACCACCAGAAGTAAAAGAGTGGGAGGGACCAAGGAGCGTACTAGGGAGGGGGGAACAACTGAATGTCCAAAACACATTATATGCAAATATGAAAACCTTATAGTAATGGACTCCAGGGGAGTGGGGCTCACTGGGTAACACACCACTGTGCACATGTGAGAACTAGAATAATTCAGAGCCTCAGAAAACATGTAAAACCTGAGTGGGTGTGAGAGCCTAGCTGTAATCTCACCTGGTGGGAAGTGTAGACAGGATCCATAGAGTAAGCCAAGCTAGCCAAGTGTAATGATGAGGTCTAGATTCATAGAGAGCAATTGAGAAAGACACACAACATCAACCTTGGGCCTCCTTGTGTATATGCATGCACATGTACCTCCACACTTGTGTGTCCACACACAAGAACACACATATGTTCATACAATATACAAAAGCAAAAAAAGTATATAAATAATACAATTAAACCCATCAATATACAATTATATATAATTAATATGGATTCATTCATTTTTGAAGTTAGTGTCCTTATGAGTCATAATGAAAGCCTTCATTATACAATTATGCATAATTAGTATGAGTTCATCCATTGTTGAAGTTAGTGTCCTTATGTCCTTCTTAACTTCTCAGTAGTGCCATCAGCTGGAGAACAATGTCTTTTGGGGGATCCTTCATCTCCAAACCATAACATTAAACCATGCAATATTAAATTTGACAATAAACTGAGTGAGGAAGTTATGATGTAAACTATAGCATAGATAAATAAAAATATTATACTAAAGAAAAACCATTCACAAAAGTTTGCTTTTGATAAAAATAATAATAATGATAAAATAATGATAAATTTTTATTTGTATGAAATGTGCAGAATAGGAATATTTGCATACACAAAATAGATTAGTATTTGTCTAAGTCCAGGATAGTGAGGCCACTAGGGAGCAACTTATTAGAGTATCTTTGTAAGTCAGTTAAAGCTCTAAAATTAGACCATGGTAAGGGTTGTGAATATACTAGAACTATGTATTGACTCACTTTAAATGTGAAGATTGAATAGTATGTAAAGTATGTCTCAACAAAATGGCTTTAAGAAAATGTCAGAGGGGAAAAAGGTAGAATAGTTTTGATGTTAGGGAAGAGGAGGGGGTTATTCTCACATAGAAGGAAAAGGCCTCACAGAATGATGTTGAATTTGAAAAGTTGGCAGTGGGCCATCTACTATCTACAGGACAGACCCATTTCAGAGGAAGAGCAAATGCAAAAGCTCAAGGGTAGGCATGAGCCTGGTGTGTTTAAGACCCAATGTTTGGGTTATAAAAAGGCAGGAGAGGATGTTACAGAAGAACATGGCCTGGATTTGCAAGGCCACCTTCAGACCTGAGCAGAGCTGGTGGATTTTATGATTTTGTCTAGAAGTCTGGTACAATCCAATCTCTCAAAGAGACTCACCAGGGGCGTCATCATGTGAATAGACTAAAGAGAGACAATAACAGACCAAGAGGAAGGCTGAGTTGATGAGAACTGGATCTCCACAGGAGAGACATGGCAGTGGCTTGGGCTGGAATGATAGCAATAAAAGTAGAAGAAAGTGTTGGATGGAGCCAACATCTAACTCAAAAGAGTTAGGTAAGGGCTGGAAAATATTTAGTATTCAAAACAAGATTATAAATCTCTCAATTTTGGCAAGCCATGAGGTATTTGTTGGAAACTATTCAAGTTTGTTGTAGTATGAATGTAGCTATAAATAACTAATGTAGATACATATGTGGTACCTAGACACATAGGTGATACAACTGTGCCCTAGTGCTGTGAGAAGATATGACTCAATCTGTATTTGGCCTTTGAGATACAAATTTTCCCCCATTTGGCTTACATGTTAAAGGGTAACAGGAGAAATATATGAAGGTGCTCTCGAAGGAATTTGCTTTTTTTTTTTCATTGTTATAGTAGAGTTGCCATTAACTAATATTTCAATGACAGAAGCTAAATTAGGTTTATAGGAGTTATGATACATTCATGGTAATTGAGAAGACTTTGACACCTACATTTTGATATGATATAAACAAGTAAGCCCAGATTTGATGGGAAGTTACAACCATAGACCAGATCTAAGTAGTGAATGAAAATAGAGAAAGCAGAAGTCCACACCTGAGCCCCGCTGTGAGTTCTATGGTCTAGGCTTGTACATGAGACAGGGATGAGTGGGGGGACCAAAAAGTTGGATCCATAGGAAACTGTGGCGTTCACCTTTTTCTTTCTTCCCAAAATTTGTCAGAGTGCAGTAGTAATCAGGGAGCTATTATTACAGATGTAACCCCAAATGTCCTCCAATTTCGAGACAGGAAAAATTTCCTAACATCTATTCCTCAAGTATTTATTAGCTATCAGAACACAAGGTACCAGGTGCTTAGAATAGAGAAGTGAACAGCAACAAAAAGATGTAGCATCTGCTCCCAGATAGCATTGAGTTTGGTTAGAGTGACCTTAGTTAAATAAATATGGTTACTTTTCTATGGCTGTGAAGAGACACCATGACCAAGGCATCTTATAGAAGAAAAAGTGTATTGATGCTTACAGTACCAGAGGGCTGGAGCCTATACAGGGAAATATGGCAATAGGCATGGTACTGGAACAGTGAGCTCATATCCTTATCCACAAGTGGGAGGTAGAAAGACAAAGCTAACTTGGAATAGCTTGGTTTTTGAAACCTCAAAGTCCACCCTCAGGAACACACCTCCTCCTACAAGGTCATACCTCCTAACACTTCCCAAACAGTTCTACCAACTAGGGGCTAAGTATTCAAATACATAAGCCTATAGGAGCTATTCTCATTCAAACCACCACAGTTGTTATTAACCAAGGGAGTATCACCACCACTAAGAATGAAAGCCTGAAATAGCTTAAGAGCTCTAAAGAACCCTATGTGTTCTTTCTTTGTACAAAGCAGTCCACTGTTTAGAAGAACAGAAAACACTATGTGCTCCATATTTTTCTTTAAAAAAATATTTTCAACATATTATTCTCGGTGTACTATAATAACATCTGGGCTTTGAAAGCTCTGAAGCTCTGAATTAAAGAAAGAACCATGGGTGTCATAATGACCCAGGAATAGATCTCAGTTATGGATCCTTATTCCATTAGTATATCCTCTTTAGACCTCAGCATCTCTGTGTGTATGGTACCTGACGATAAAGTTACATTTTTAGATGAGGACTGAGCAACATCATGTATGCAGAACATCTGATACTCTTGTGAAAAATTATGTCAGGTTGTTTGTCTGTGATGTTGCCTCTCCTGAGATAATTCTTCCAGGGAAGATCTTTGCTGTCCATTTGCTACTTTGTGAGACAGATCATTTTTTCAAAAAATACATTATATTTTACCACAGTTCTCTGAAGAGAAGTGTCTCTCTGTAGCTGCCTTTGGGAAGGGCTCAAAACCAAAGCCTCTTATATAGTTAACAGCTTATTCTCCTCTATAGGGAATCTGATTTCCACTCAGCTTGTTGATGGAGCCAGTAGTCCAAAAAGCTGCCAGAGTAAATGCAGCTACTTTTTTCCTTAATTAAAAACCAATTTATTAAAACATCATGCCAATTTAATAATTCGTTAATGAAAATGTGCAATGGTAAGCCTGTTTAGACCATTGACACAATTTTTAACTTTTTGGAGGGAGTAAGCAGGGTCTTTAGTAGTCCTTTATTTTGATATGTACATATAGATTGTCTATATCTCATATTTTAATTAATATAATTAAAAGAGGATAAAAGGCAATGTTAAATTTGTATACATTTCAGTATTAGAATCAAAGATAATTAAAGTATATGAAAAGTGGCAACTCCTAAGATGATAAGAAAAATACAGAATATTGTTTTTCTGAAATTAAAATATGGCAAATGGTTTTGCATAACATTTAGAAATGTCAGTAATCTATGGAGTATTTCTAATGTGGGCTTTTTATACACAAAGCCTGGGGGAAAGGAGCTTGCCCTATGTCTATCATGGATGATTTTATCATGTACCATAGCAACAGCCCTTTTCATGTCTTTTTTTTTTTTTTGAAAACCAGGTGAAAAATGATGCAGTTTGACAAATAAATGAGGCTACAAAGCGTTTTATATATTGTAATTCATCTAATCATTCTTAAGCTTAAATGTTAGCTGTCTCCATTTGGTAGGAGGAGAAACTGAGGTTAGGGTAGGCAGTCATCAACAATCAAACATACATTTGGGAGGCAAGAGATTGAGATTCCACCAGATCATGTTTTTAGGCTCTTTCATAAGACATAAGAGACTGAATTGAAAAGTGATCAGAAGCCATTACGGATGTCTCTCCTGAGGACTTCCAAACTAGCCCTATCCCTGTGGGTGCCTTCTGCCTCTGCTTCCCCAGCAGAAATGTCACACACTTTAAACACATATTCTCTGAAGGGAACTTGGTGTGAATACTGTTGCTCAACTGATAATAAAAAGTCAGAATACATATTTTCATTGTCTTCATGCTGGCCTGTAGCCCATGCTGCTTTGATCCCAAGTATCCATTTGGAACTACCTAATGACTATAGGTTTTTTCATATGCTAAACATCTCAGCATTTTATGACATCCTAGTTTTAATAAATTGTACCTTTTAACTGTCTTTACATGACGAAGATGAAAATTGGTGTGTGACATGCATTACAGATGTTTTCATTATCTGTGTTCCCTCTTCTGGTACATACGCTTCTCAGCCTCCTTGCAGTTGGATGAGGTCATAGAGCTGGTTTGATCAATCAAAGTGATATTATTCATCTCCAAGCTGAATCACATGGAAGCCTGTTCATCTCTCACTTCTTGTGTTGATAGAATGTGGAAATTACAGACTGAAATCAGAGACACAACAGGGAACTGGATTAGATGTTTGAGTCACATCTTGGAGTAGAGGTATCTACGAAGTCTGTGTTCCGTGCCCCAGCCCTATCCTCCCCAGTCAGCCTTGTCCGAGTGAGAAGTCAATGTTTTCTGTGTTAAACAACAGAAATCTGAGGTGGTTTATTATGCTATCACCCAGCCTGTCCTTATTAATACGACAATTCTTTGGTACCCTCCACACCCTCTTTTACTTTGCTGGATTGTGATGTCTGGATGTCAGAGAACTTTCTGAACAAACTGTTTAAAGCTATATATCCACATGAGTGCATGTATGCACAGAGTACACACCTACTAAAAAAAAGAAGTTGTTAAATAACCCTTATTAGATGGGTGATTTGAAGCTGTGGCAATGTCTCTTGGCAGTAATTAGTATTTCATGGAAAGTCCTGACTTTAACCAGTTATGATGGTCTTTAGCTCTTGATTTCTCCAAAAATGAAAATACCATCATCTCCCTAAGTGATCCATACCAGTTCTTACCTCAGTATTTAAAAGCCTTAAGTTCATCCCTTAATATTTGATACCTATGTAAATCGAAATTAAAAATTGCTCACTATGCCCTTGCTCAAAAGGCCTCCTTCTGGGCTGTCATGATCCCTGTCACCACATCCCTTCTTTGCTCTCAGCTAACAGACTAACCAGAAATACTCACAAAGCCTTTCCTTGTACTTCTCTAGTAAGGTCTGACTGATACCAGCTGCAGTCAATGGTGATTTGCTTTCCCAGTGCATGGACTGGTCTCTTGGTTAGCAGCCATTGTTAAGCTGGCGCTTCCCTGGATCCTGCACCCATGCCACCAAGGTTTCTAATTCTGCTTTTGTTGTCAGTTCTGTTTTTCTCGGGGTACTGCTTTTTCCTCTGCCTAGACAACCTCTTGACCTTGACAATTTTAGCAGGACTTTTCTTTTCTATTTATAGCTTCTAAATTTTATATCATGTTTAGGGTAGTCCTTCCTCATAGAAAATTGTTTCTAAAAAAAGAGCAGAAATTGCTTTGACCTGGGGCATAACTCAAACTGCAGTTTTTCTGGTGTGTCCCCCCCCTGCACACACACATTTGACAGTCTTATTCTCCCTCCCTCTTCCTATATAGTATTTCCACTTTCCAAGCTAAATACAAAGTTTTAAATGTCAGCATCTGCATTTGTTTGATTGGACGTTGATGGATTCTTGATGGGTCTGCATGCCCTGTGCACACTCTTTTCTTCCTCCACTCATGACATGAGCTTGCATCAATGTAGTATTTTCCTCTGTTTCTAAAAGCTCAATACAAGTTTGTCAGTACTAGGCCTGACAAAAATTTCCCAAGTAATTTTTGTATGATCTTGTTGAATACCTAAAAACATATTTTCAAAATTCCTCAACAGAATGGTCTCTGGAATGAAGAGTACCATCAGAAGAAATTATCTATATGTAGATCATTACTTTAACAGTCGGTGCAGTCCTGATTCATAGATATCCTGCTTCCTTCATACACTGAGCTTTGGAAAGCCCCTCTGGACTGTAGCTAGATCTCCTAAGGCCCATATAGGCACTCTCATAACACACATCATATTCTACTCAAATGGTTTATTTAATTGTCTTCACTTTCATTATGGAATTCTTTGAGGGATGAATCTGTCTTGGTCACTATAGCATCCCCTAGGACTGACCCAGTGATTGACAAATAAAAGGGGTTCCTCTAATGTGTTTGATCCCCAGCACCATGAGTTACTGGTAGATGAAGCCCACATTCCAGAAATATACAGATAGACACTAGCGTAAGAGAAAGGTGATGATTATTTTCAACTTTCTAATAATGCAAAAGCCTTAGCTTTGAATTTTGAGTTTGCCAAAAACAATGATGGGTGGTTTGGCACTTTCTTGGGAAGCTGGAAATGGCAATGTGGCAGCTACAGGAAGAAACACTGCTGGTCAAGGTACTTGGTAGATGAGGAGTTTTAGAATCATTTAAAACTTGTATTTCAACTCTCTGGTTTATTAGGATGACACCTCAGTGTGTGTGAAGGAATATCTTTGATTGTCTTGTTCCAACATACAGTTTCAGAAAAGAAATGTCTCCCTCTTGATGTCAATCAGTTGTTTTTTATGTATTCTTACCTTGTATTTTAGGAGTCAAAGGTGTTTGTGTTAGAATAGGGTATGTCAGAAGATTACCCACTTTAGGTGGCACTTTAAGAGTATACCCTTGGGAGTGGAAATTACTTTTCCTTTCAACACTTGCAATCAATTAGTTAAAGTGCCAAAGTTAGAGCTGGTAACATCATTTCTTCTATGAATAGCTAACATTGTCAAGTATATGCTGAAAAGGCTCAATGTGAAATATTTCTCATTAATTTCACCAACATCTCTATGAAGCTAGGTATTGTTAACATCCTGTGTTACAGTTGGGGACCCTAGGCTTAGGGACTGGCAATGTTATTTAGTGATGAAAAGCTTTCCTAGCATGTACAAAGTCCCCCCACCCAGAGTTTTATCATTAGCACCAACAGAGGCTCTGGCTTCAAATCATAGAACTATAATGGTTGGCAGATTATCCATTCTGAACTCCATTTTACTGCTAAATCTGTACAATATTAGCAGTTCTGTAGCCTCATGTCAAATCTGTTCCAGCTGCAGATGAATCTCTTGTCACTTTATATTCCAATTTTCCTCTTTATTGTCAATCACTTGTGAGTCCTGTCTTATTATCCTCATGTAGTGATGCTGATAAGGTCAGCATGTGGTAGACCTATCTTCACATGACAAAACTGGGCCATAAGCAAGTTGAAGGCTTGTCCCTGGCCACCATGAGATTGGATGTCCACTGGGCTGTTGATGGCATTTTTTAACTGACCTCTTGAAGGATATTGAAGGTTGGCATATTCATATGACTCTTCACATGCACAATGGAGACCTAAAACAAAGTGTGTTTCATATTCCATTTCTCTGGGTAAAAAGTTATTCCAGGTCTTATAATGGTCTTCTGTGAACCAGAAAAAAAAAGCCTTCTGGAAGAAATGATTAAGCATTATTAATACAATTATGTATAACAAAAGACATAATTTACCTTCTCAACATCCAACAAAGAAATTCATTTGAAGCTTCAGGAGCTCCAGCTGAAAGAGCAGGTCTCATCACAGTGGGCTCTATAGCAGAGGTGGGGGTTAGAGGGGTGTGAGGGGAGGAGCTGCACTGGCTGTGTCCTCAGGGACCTCAGTGCATGATGGACAGGGCCTCTCTCAGCCTCTGCAGCTGATCCCCTCACGCGTGCGCGCGCGCGCGCACACACACACACCACTTGCCATAGTGTTTCCTTGTCTGAAGTTAGTTTGTACCCACTGTTCGCCTGACCTGGGAACAACAGGGAACATGAAAAGGAGCAATAGGAGATGACAATGGAGACAAATACTCAAGAGACCTGTGGCCACCCTGGTAGATTAAACATTCAAGTAATCCTTTTCTTGCTTCATTAGGAATATCAGAAACTGTCATTTATTAAATCAAATGGCATTTTGTTCACTGGCACCATAGTTGATCATTCTCTGTTTGTACTTCTGTTTCACAGTGCAGAGACTGAAAATGCCCAGTCCCTATAGTGTGGATGGTATAAAGTATATGTCTCTTACATATTTATTGATGGGGCTTGAGAGATGGGTCAGATGGTAAATGCTCGCCTTCTGGCATGAGGATCTGAGCTCTATCTCCAGAACCCATGGGAAAAAGTCAGGCATGGTGCCTCTTGCTATAATCCTACCACTGGGAAAGCAGAGGCAGATGGACCCCATAAAACTCTAACAAGCAAGTCTACTAGGGAAAGATGCTTCTGCAAAACAAAACAAAACAAAACAGACAAACAAAACACCTAAGGAACAATACCAAAGGCTATCTAAGGTCAGTTTAAGGTTAAGCAGTGGAAGTTCTGGCTCACCTTTGCTGAAATCCAGGGGACATGGGAAAAGACCTGTCTCCATTCTGCTTGATTTTTGACCTGTCTAATGAAAGCCAGCGACAAGGACAGTGTTGTGTCTGAGGGTCCCCAGACACTCCTCAGAAGTTTGTGATGATGTTGGCTTCTGTGCTTACTTGTCTTTGGAGCAAGGGGTCAAGGGCTGTAGGTGACCAGTTCACAGCCCATTCACAGCTGAATGCATTTTACTCCAGGGTTCAACAGTGACTTGATCTCAGAGTAGCAAACATCTGATACCCTGGAATCAAAGTTGAAGAGGAAAAAAACAGTACAGCAAAGAGAGAAGAAAGAAGGGAGAGAGGGAGAGGAGAGAAGCATCTATTCTGGTTGTTCCGCTGCTGGGCTAATACAGTTTCTCACCAGAACCAGATGCCCAGGCTATATCTGTGCCCAGTTAAAATCTCTGGCATGGTGCTTTAAAAAATAAGTAAGTAAAAGATGGGGGCGAACAGCCATGTGCCTTTCAAGCCTTTCTTAGATGTGATTTTTTTTATTCTTCCCAGTTCCTTTGGAGGCTGCATAGCTGGGCTTTTACATTAGGAAAGATTTCCCCACACACACACACACACCAAACACATTGGCTTAGGGATTATTGATTTGGAAGGCAAGGGTAATTTACATGTAAATAAATCTCAACCCTGGGCAGCCAGACTGGGACGTCCAGATGCTGTGACTGACTTGCTGACATCACAGCCTCATTAGCATGCGGAGGATGCAGGCGTTGGAACTGCAAACAGCGACTTCTTCAGCTCTGCCAGGCGCTCCGTGACAGTTATTATTATTTTTTGGATGAGCTGCACATTTCCTGGTTCAGTGGCCCCGGCATTGAGAGCAGCTGACTGGTCTCGTAGGTCTGGCTCAGAATCAGCGGATGACGCAGAGACTGGGGTCTGTGACTTCCTTCAGATAATCGTGAAGTCGGCGAGTTTAGAGGAAACTGGGGTTTTTGAGAAGGCAATTGGAGGACTCGGACAGACCTAGAACAAGACACGTTTCCCAGGTTGGTGGATCTCCAGCAGGGTCCGCTTCTGGGGAAGGCGTTCTCTCTGAGGGAATGCAAAAGCAGACCAGCTGGGGGTTGAGCCTGCTGTCTGCCTCAGGAAGGGCTCAGATTTGCAGACTCAGAAAAGGAGATGTTTGGGCTGTGTGAGGTCCTGCTCACATTTTCTAATACCAGCTCCAGGAGGACAGTGAACTGGGGCAACTGACCAGATCAAGTCTTCTTCTGAAGCTGGGCAGCTCATCCTTTAGGAGGTAGGTAAGAAATTTGCTAATTCCCAATGCAAGCAGGAGTGTGTTATGTAGTTAGGATGAAAAAGAATCTAGGATCTTTGGATTGAGGAAGCTATTCTTCCCAAGGCCAGGTGATGGTTTTGGTGGTCTGGTACCTTTTGCCTTTTCTTTGCTTATTAGAAAGTTCAAAATGCAAAGTGACATGGCACAGGTATGCTGCAGCCGGAAATCTTCGTGCTCAAGAAACAGTGATTCTCTAAAAGTGACCCTTTCTTAAAAACAACAGTGGGGGGGGGGGAGAGACATTAAAAAGCAAATGGTGATAGGTAGCATTGATGAACCATCGCTCTCATTTTTCAGCACGTATCTGAACATCATAGATGCTGAGGCATGAGCACCTCCCTAACACTTCCAGATAAACAAATGGGTCTCAAGTTATTGAGGTTTAATTTTAGCAATCCCTTTGGCTTCGAAATGGTGACAGAGCTTCAGAATCTGACTGCATAGGCTGCCATAACACATGATTATTTTCCCCCCACTGGTCTGTGTTCACAGTTAGTTCCTCTCACTGGCTTTTGATTCTCCAAAGCCAATAATAGCACTGTTGATCTGCTAAGGAGGTCTTGGGATGAAGTTCTGATTTTTAATCTCACTGTTGTTTGCTGTGTGATCTTCTATGTGCTATGATCTAGTGGGCTTTTAGGAACTAGAAATATAAATGCCTGATATGGCATTCTCCAAAGTGGCTGGATAATTACCAGGACTTATAGATTGCTTCCCCAATGGTAGAGGTCTACTTCCACTGTGAGCATGTGTGGAATTATGGGTAAGGGAGGGCACTAGTATAACATGAACATGGGCACTGTTGCCATGTATAAGAGGCCTGCAATGTACAAGGCTGCATGTGCTTTGCTGAATCTCTCTTCCTGAAGGCAATTTTAACCCATCTCAACAAGGCTTTAATACATGAAACAGCTTTGTTTCCTTGCTAGAGGCCACACTGGCTGCTCTCATCCTGTTCCCTAGAAAGCAGTGTGTCTGCTGGTGACATACACAGATAGATCAGGATGACCATCCTCAAGGGCTCAAGAGTAAGTCACAACTTTGACAGAATCACCATAGTCTGAAAACTGGGGTTTTAATGCCTCTTAGGGTACTTGTAGAGGTTTTTCCTGTCCATCAAATGCTCTTTTCCCTTTGGAGTTTTTTGTTTGCTTATTTGTTTGTTCATTTGTTTTAATATGAGAATTTAAACACATTGACTTCACCAGGCATTGTGTTCTTTAACATGTGAGAGAGCAGTCCACAAAAGAGAGCAAATCTGAATAGTAGGGTTATTTTTGTAAAGATTTCCCCCATGCAGTATATAAGGGTTGGAGTGCAGTGGGAGAGATAACAATACAGGAAAGAATGCTTTGTAGAAGTGGAAGAACTGAAGAATGAACTCAGAGGTTAAACAGTGGGAGATGATGTTCATGTAGGGCTTGGACTCTGAGAGCTGGAGAGACTTAAGGGTATCTCTTGGAGTAGGCATTTCTGCTTGTGAAATGGAAAGAGCAGTGAGATCTATATATAGATAAGGTGATAGGTGTACAACTTTAGTGAGGTGGCATATAAAAAGTCTCCAGAACTATGGCAGCCACACTGTAAATGCTCAGCAAATGCTAGCTGTTAGTATTGTTCCCCGACTGGTGTGAGCACTATAAACATTGTTGCTGAAAACAAATCAATCCATTGAAAAGGCTACATGTTCACCATTGAGAAGTAAAGGCTAGAGAAAAGATGTGACCTCAGTCACTGCCAAGCCAAACTCTCCCACTCAAAAGAACTTCACACCCTATCGATGGAGGTGATAAATAAAAATAGCTAGAACTACTGTGCTGTAAGCATTTAAAAGATAGTTTAAGGAAAATCATCCAGAACTAGTCTTGGAGTAGGCTCCCTTAAAAGCCTCCTATCTGGAAGCTGACAGGTCAAACTTAGGGAGCTATGGGGTCCTTTTGGATATCTTATCTTCTCCAACTGTGCCTATGAAAGACAGGGCTTCTCCCTTCTTTTTTTTCCCACACTGTACTTGGTCTCCTCTTCTCTACCCAAGCTGGCCCTTAAATCTGTGTTTCACCTGCTAGATGACTCCTCAAAAGCTCCAGAGCTGAACTGTGCCATCATTTGGGTGATTTCAGCCTCTTGGTTGCCTAAAAAGAAAAAAAAATAATAATAGGTTATCAGCCTGTTAAGGCTTTCTCTCTCTCTCTCTCTCTCTCTCTCTCTCTCTCTCTCTCTCTCTCTCTCTCTCTCTCTGTGTGTGTGTGTCCCCGTCTGTCCATCTATCCATCCCTGTCCATCTATTGCTATGCAACCTTTTTCCCAGCGATTTGCTGCAGCCCATAGTTGGCCTGTTGTTTCTCCCCATCCTCCCAGCTTCTATTTTTCTTCTCTCCTTCCCTTTTTTCCTTCTTTTCTTCCTTCCACAAATGAACCTTCAATGCCAGTTTCTGCAAGACAATTAAATTTCGGCTAGGGATGTAGTCAGTGACAAATCACCTGTCTAACAGGTGTTTGCTTGGTCCCTGCCACCACAAAAACATGGTGGTAGGGTAGGGTAGTAATTAACAGATCCAGAAATATCTGGTATAAAATTTGTTTTCCAGAAACCTAGATTGAAAGTTTGGGCTTCCCGGTTTACATGATCTTTAGTACAGGCATCCTCTTCACAGAACATATTAGAAAAACATTTTAATAGTAGCCTACCTCCATTGCTCTCATAAAGCACAGGTGATCTTTGAAGAATTACTTGACCTCTCTGATGTTTGATTTTGTTGTTGTTGTTGTTATAGGGATATTAGGAATCAGTCCCTTAAAATGTTGAGATTTCCCATTAAATCTCAAGATGTTAACAGCAGGGGGCAGTAGATTTAAGATTAGTTCATCAGAAATACTGAACTCCTAAGCCTCAGTGACAGATGGTGACGTGAGGACCTCTGGCTTCTAGGCCCAAGGGCACCTGGAGTGAGGAAGGCTCTTGTCTGTCCACTCACTTGCTTGTCCTGAGGCCAGAAGTCTTCTTTCCCTATCTTCAAAGCCTGCTCCTTTGTCTTCATTGCTACCATTACACATACAGAGTCAGATGTCCCTCAGCTAGGATTTTGATGGCATTTGGACGATGACTTTCTTTTGTGTGTGGTAGCCACTGAAGCCTTTCTTCCCACTGAGAGTCTTACTGTGATGCTGTTATTTGGGAAACTGCTGGGGTCTGTGAGCTATTGCAAACCAAAAAACCCATACAGGGCTTGGTAAAAATCTGTTTTCCTTGCTGATGAGCCCTGATACTTTCTTCTTGTTCAAACTTTTAAATACACTTTTTAGTTAAATCCCCTGACTCTCTCTGTGTGTGTGTGTGTGTGTGTGTGTGTGTGTGTGCAATTATGTTTGAATAAAGCAAAGTCAACCCTCAGCCACTTGAGTTTGGAGTCTCAGTTTCTGTTCTTTTGGTGTGTTATTTAAGCAATTCAGTATTTGGAGTCTGAAAGCCAAGCATTTACTTGTTCTGTTATTTCAGAGGGAAGAAGCAGCCAGACTACATCAGGGATATGCAGTTCAGGGGTAGCATTCTTGTCTAGCATGTATGAGGCCCTGGGTTCACCAATCCCAAAAGTGATTTTAAAAAAGTGACAATAACGGAGGAAAGAGAAAGCAGGAGAGCAGGGAGGGGACCTCAAAAAGATTCTCTCCCCATTTGTTCCCCTAAGTGGAACCATCTGAAACTTTGACACTCCTTTCACTGAGCCCAGCACATGTTTTGCACTGGAGCATTTTTGAAGGAAGTATGTTGGCAAATATACTGTGAGCCTGTCTTTGTGTGGTAGAGAACAGGGTGAACTTGCAGCACAGCTTTGCTCCCGAAGTCTGTGAAATCCAAGTTGCCTCAATGCTTCCTTTCAAATAGGAGAGCTGTCTCTCATGATACCTTAACAATATGGATGCCTGGATAAGACACCAAAGGATATGCAGAAGGGGGAAATCTCAGATCTCCTTCGGTCCTACCCCTCCACAAAGTACTACAGGCAACTAACAAGTGCTGAGAGGGAGAATTGGTCTTTCCCAGGGAGATGCCCCCTAATTGGTTACCAAGTGGTCAACCCTGAAATCATATACCTATAAGCAACACTAAATGAGCTCATCAGGTGATATCTATATATTTATGCATACACACAAAACCTATAATAATCCAGGCAAAGGGACCATGAATTTAAAAGGGAGCCAGGAAGAGACAGGAGAGGGGGAGGAAAATAGTATAATTATGTTTTAACTTTAAAATATTGCAAAAAATAAAAAATAATTTGGATGAGGAAAACAAATATGAAGGCCAAGTTGGAAAGTAAAATGTAATTCTATAAGGAGGCGTGGAATATAAAGACATTGCTGATGGCAATGTGGACATAAACAAAGTGAGGGATAATCTGGGAATCTTGGAAATGTGTCTTTGGAGTCGCACTCTCTGAGTCACAATTAAACTGATAGCAAGGAGGAATACTAGAGAGTTATTTGTTTTCCTCCTTTTTATGTTTTAATTTTTTGAGAATTTTATGCAATATATTTTGATCATATTCTTTCTCTCTCCTCAACTCCTCCCAAATTCCACCCCCAACTTCCCTAGCCATCCAACTTTATTCCCCCCCCCTCCTGCTCTCAAAGGAAAAAATAGTCACAAAACAGAGACTGGAGAGATGGCTCAGCAGTTAAGAACACTGGCTGCTCTTCCAGAGGATCTGGGTTCAAGTTCCAGCACTCACATGACAGCTCACAGCTGTCTGCAAGTAGTTCCAGGAGATGTAGTACCCTTACTCTGATATCAATGCACATAAAGATAAACAAAGTGTGTGTGCGTGTACACACACACACACACACACACACACACACACACACACACACACACACACCCCATGAAGTCTGATTTGTGTTGGCTACTACTCCTGAGCATGGGGCCTTCTCTGGAATTTGACTGCAAGCTCTGCAAGCTGCAGATAACAAGCCATCTGTGAGATAAGCCCACTGGTGCAATAGTGGCTCAGATGTTTTGAGAGTCCTGGAGATTTCTGTTCCTTCCCTTCCTCCCGCACTGGTATATAAGCCATCGAGGGCAATGCAGGGACTAGTGGAACCCTTTCTGTCTTAGGATGAGAGTTGAACTCTCTGTTAGACTGTTAGTAGTCACACAGTCTGTCTTAGATGTGCGAAAGAACCCCATTCTTCCTGTCAAGGAGGAAGAATGGATCTAACACAATCTTCAAATTTGGAATCCTAATGCAGATTTCATTCCAAGTAACCGCAAACTCAGTTAACCAGAACACTGTCCTTGTATGTGAGCATCTCAGACAACCAGCCCAATGTGTATGTTCATCACACAATTAATTAGATACATGAGAGCTCTGAGAATAAGGTAAACTATGTGAGATTCTGCCTTTACTTGGCTCTCTTCCCGCAGTGGGAGCTTCACTGGCCTCAAGTCCTCCTCTCTTTTACTCCTTAAAATCAAATTTTATACATATTGCCCAGACCCATTCAGGATTAAGAGTAACTGGAACAAAAATTCTTAGCATTTTATTTTACCTGGGCAGGATGCCATTTTCCCAACTCTTTTCTTGGCATCTGTTCATCAGTAATAAGTCCTTGGATATGTTGATTCATGAAAGTTCCAGGACTCAACTGAGAAACATGTATTGTCAGTTTCAGAATAGTTGTAGTGTACATGCTTTTGTGTATCTGTATTTAATATAGAGACAATAATAGTTATCACAATGTGAGGACCTACTTGCTACTCATCATGAATTATGACCCACATAGTTTATTCTTATAGCTCTCATGTATCTAATTAATTGTGTGATGAACGTATATGTTGGACTGGTTGTCTGAGATGCTCACATACAAGGACAGTCAGTGTTTTGGTTAACTGAGTTTGCGGTTACTTGGAATGAAATCTGCATTCATTTTTCAGTCTTAGGATTCCAAATTTGAAGATTGTGTTAGATCATTCTTCCTCCTTGACAGGAAGAATGGAGTTCTTCCCATTGACTATATCTTGTGCACAGAACAGAGCAGTCATGAAAATTGTTGTCCTGAAAATGAGTTTGCAACAAACCTACCTTGTAAGAGGAAGTCAGAGAAGGTGAGACAAAGCTATTATTAAACAATTGAGTAAACAAGACTTCCAGAGCCTAAGGAATTTTCTCCAGGCTTTACAAGCAGTGAAGGATAAAATGAGGTTCAAATCCAGCATAACCATAGTCTCAACAATGAGTTTTGTCTAACTCTATAAAAACTGTTCTTGCACCCATATGGTACCATGTCTTATGGGTGTTTTCTTTCCTTCTAGATGATCTCTATGGATCCCTCAACTGCAAATTATCTGGTTTTATAACTGTTGAGGAAACATTCTTTTAATTTGGGGGGGGAGGGTTGGAGCCATCCAAAAGATTGGCACAGAAGAGAATCTAGTGGTTTGATAACATTGCTTTGAATTGGCTTCTGGAATTCGAGTGTGAGAATGTGGGCAATAAGGAAGGCAGAAGATGATGTGTTTTCTGAAGGCCAATAGAAGACATAGCTAGGTGAGAGTCTGCCAAGCTGTGTTTAGCCTATGCACATGTCCTGGGGAGAAGGGCCAGGGTTGTTGTTCAAGACCTTGTATCTAATGTGTCTTCTCTTATATTCTTCTCTCTTGAGACAAGGGATTCTGAGTTAGCTGATCAGTAAGTTCATTTCCAGCCCTAGTCTTAATGAGTGTGAACTTTCCAAGTGAATCTGATGTTGTTAGTAAGGGGTTGCCACTTCACTATTGGATGTTTCTGACAAAGATATTAGTGGTCCCATGTGAGACTATGACCTGGCCTGGCAGAGGATGTGCAGAGATATGAGAAGCCACTTCTCCAGAGAATATACAAGGTTTCTGGAAGAACACTTGATCTTTGCTTTTGTTACATATGTAGAGCAAATGGTTCAGGCAGCTGGTGGGGCCATGGAAACTGTGGAGCTGAGTTGTGTACTGAACATCGCTTAGGAAATTAAGGGACCAAGCTTCCGTATTTACCTTTATGCATCTGGGACATTACAGGAATGCAGTTCTGCATTTCTAGAAAGCTCCCTGGTGCTGCTGCTAAATTGTCTTTGTCATAAGCACCCTGGGCTAAAGGAAGGATAACTATATAACTCAGAAGGCTCAGGTTTTTATTCTTGATTTGAATTAGCTGCTCCAGAGCTTAGTTTATACCCTAATGAGTAATAAACACAGTAAAGAGGCCCAATGCTTCCTCCATTCCATGATTTCAGAAGGTGCAAGAAGCTTGCCACATGTTGGAGTGATGGGCCATCCAGTGTTTTATTCAGGCTGCATCACTGAGAAATATCTGTCTCATTAGGAAGCAGGGTGAAAACAATGCCAAGTCAGATCTGGGGGGCTGGAGGGGGGGAAATTGTTTAGTCAGTCACGCTCCTGTCACATAGGTTCCTGTCACACAAGCATGAGGACCTGAGTTTAGAACCTGAGCACCCATGTAAAAACCAGGAATGGTGGCACATACATACAATGATCAAATTAGATGACCTTTGTCCCTGAGAGATCCTGTCTCAAAAATAGACAAACATCAAACATTGACACCCTGTCCTTCAATCACTTGTAACAGAAGTATGTTCATCTACATTCACATGTGTGCACACTCGTAGGAATACCCACAAACCCCAAGATGCACACACACACACACACACACACACATAATACATATACAAAAGAAAACACCACCCAAACAATTCAGGTGTTCCTCCTCTCTGGATATCAGACAGTTCATTTGTTGGAAAGAATGCCAGTGAGGTGAAAAGCAGTACAGCTGCTGAGCAGGGCCAACCAGAAAACCTGAAGCTGTCTTCCTTTGCCTCTGTCAACTGGTTGCCTAGCCCGCCACCTCAGTGCCAGTATGCAATGCCCTTAAAGCACATTAGAACTGTTCTGTGTCCTTCACTGCTGTCATGCAGCATCCTTGGCTGGTTCCTGCACTATTATGTGTTAATTTGAGTTTTGGAAAGAGCATGACAGAGTGAGAAGTAGCATTTTGGTATCTTCAGGATTCAAGTCGGAAGTCTAAAATAGTAGAGAAGGTATTTTATCTCTTTTTTTAATTTAATGAATTTAAAGTTTTGTTTTGCAAATCAAAACAAGGACGGCTGATTGACTATACAACATGTGAACATGTGTAATGCTAATAAACTTCACTCTGATAACTGGTTGTAAAGATACGTCTTGAAAATGTTTTACCACAATAAAAAAAATTAAGATTAAAGAATGGATATGCCTATGTTTTTCTATTTAAAAAGTCATGAAGCTACAGTAGAAACTGGTAGGTATCAAATAATAAATAGCTGCTTGTCTCTGATCTACCATAAAAAGTGTTGCCAAGTTTGAAAGAAACAAATCTTTTATTACTAAATTTTCTTTTTAATTGATTTATAATTATGTAAAACAAAAATTAAAAGATAATTTTGGTATACTCATTAAAGTGCTGAAAATGTAATCTTCCATTGGGATATTAAAAAATGAACATAGGATATGATTGAAAATGTGAAATATATAATATTTCTGTTTTAAATGTATTCATTGACAATTTTATCCAGTGTATTTTCTATCATATTCTTTCCCACCCTCCAACTCCTCCCAGATCCCTACCTCCCTATTCTTTCAACTTCATGTTCTTTCAGAGAAGGTATTTCTAGACATAACCAATTCATGAAATCAAACATTCTTAGGTATACCACAATATGAGAGGATTGATGATAACCTTTCTGAAGTTAAATATAAACTTTTTCTCTACAAGTGTATGTGTTCATTTGAAAAACAAAACCAAGTACTCCAGCTTTCTTTACATTCCTGAAGGCATCAGGCTATCACTTAAGAACTTCCAGATTAAGTGGAACATGGCTAAATTCTATTTCAGAGAGCCCTCCTTGGCTAATGTAGGACTAGAAAACAAGCATTGTTTGGCCTTCATGAACATGCCTCCTATGCACATGACTGCCTGGAATCTAATGCTCATCTTGTTGGTCTAAAAGGGGACTCCAGAATTTGCTTCTACTTTACAGATAGGTAGATTAAGAGCTGTAGTCTCAGATACTGAAGCCACAGCAGTCCTTGCTTCTGGCTTTTCTCAGATACTTTTTATTGGCCTTTACACAACTTCACAATGCTTTTGAATGTTTACTTTGGGCAGGCCAGTGTTTTTTAATTTGTTCTCCAAGCATTTTTTAAAATATTGGACAGTCAATAGCACATATATTATGATCAAATGACATTGAAGTCATTGTGCTGTCTCAGTAGTAATGATCATCCAATATAACTATTTCAAAATTTATATGCTGATAATAATCTTGTTTTCATGGCTATGAAGAGTGTGTGGCTCACTGTGAACTACAAAACCAGATTTGGACAAGAATTAGAGAGTCAAGTCATTTCACGAACTACTTACTACATGCTTATTCTTCTAGTTACAAGATCTTTGATCTTAAGGAATTGATATCTCAAAAGAAGAATATGAAAGACATACCAACAAAGAAAATAATTTCAAGCAGTGACAACTGCTAAGGAAAAATTAAAAAGACTGAAAAATGAGAAAAAGGGGTAAGTTTTTAAACAAAGAGGCTCTATATGTTTGAGTGATGTGACATGAGTCATGACTAGTAGACCATTTGACAAAGCTCTGAAGGAAAGATGTTCTAGGAAGAACAGCAGCTACAAATGTCCAAGAGTGAGCTGTCCTCAGCAAGTTCACAGGACAGAAAAGGCCAATATGGCTGCAGCATTAAAAAAGACTGTGAGTGGGGAGTGCAGTGAAGCTGAAGAAAAAAAGGCTGAGAAAGATTCCAGGGGATCTTACCATGACCACAGTGAAAGACGTGTCCTTTGTTTTATTATCATTGGTACACTGCAAGCTGGAGATGAGTGTTACCAGCATCGCTGTAAGAACCGTGGTAGAATCGAGATGTTAGAAGGGCAAGAGTAGGGGAGGAGATAGAACAGGCTGTTAAAGTGGCCCAGGCCTGAGGTGGATTAGAATCTTCTAGTCAAGACAGAGAAGGGAGGAAGAAGCGGAGGATAAGAACTGAGATTCATCTCATACCCACAACAAGCACACAGTCTGGGCTCCTCTTCAGTGCTTAAAGAGTGTGGACATCACCACATCCACCTGGTCCAGGAGGAGGGTAATCAGGAGCATCCATCCTTCTCCCAGCACTTTATCACATCTGAATATAACACATCTTCAAATGTTTTCAGTCTTCCTGCTGTGGACCATATGAATCCAATCCACCTAAGGCTTCTTTCCAATAAAACATGAAACCAGGAAATGTTGTTTCCATTCTACGTACTTCACTCCTTCCTTTCTCTCCAGCAGAAAGAGGAAACAAGTATAGGCCAAGAACAAAACCACAAAAACCCTGCTTGGAGCAGGGAGGTTAGCATCTTTTTTTTTTTACCCCTTCAGTGGGAAACCCTGAGAGTTTTGTTTTGTTTGTGTTGAAGGCCTACTCTGAAAAAAAAAAAGTTATCTTTCCTTGTGTGTCTAATTCAATATGAATGACAGACTTTCCATCCAACATCAGTATTTTTTTTTTTTTATAAACTCACAATTTGTTGATGCCTTTGTTTCAAAAATCCACTGAAGTCATCATGAGCCTTTGGCCTCAGTCACCAAGACACATGGATTTCTGGGAAGTTTTTGCCTTGAGCTCTTCAGTAAAGATATTAAAGGGCCCCTGTCAAGTTCTGAAGGGTGTGACCAATGCCAGAACCCCCATAAGCCAAGCCCCTGAAGGATGCTGCTGCCAGCTGGCCTCTATTCCCACCAGAGATGGTTGGCTTTCTATGGTTCTCTGTGTATGGAGCTGGCCAAGTTCCCTTGGATGAAAGGCGGCCTAATATAAACTGAAAATGTTATTAATAAGCAGCCACTTAAGAATTTCCTATGACTTGCCAGTGATTGGGGGCCTCTGTGTGAGCAGAGAGGAAAACATTGCCTGTTTTACATGGATTAAGGGATCGACATAGTCCGTCTGCAGAGGCCTCACAGAGCCCTTGAGGTCTTGGTACAGGCTTGGATGAGTTCCAGAAACTCTTTCAGTCTTGGTTGTCCCATATATAAAGTCAAGATAATAATTCTCATCTCATGGTGTGGTTTGAGGATTAAACTAAATGCAGCAAAAAGGCTTAG
Source organism: Sigmodon hispidus (assembly GCA_004025045.1). NCBI lineage: Eukaryota > Metazoa > Chordata > Mammalia > Rodentia > Cricetidae > Sigmodon > Sigmodon hispidus. Next base: position 65,468 of record PVIH01000703.1, read on the forward strand.
CAGAATCTTTTAACACACACTCACCAAATGTTTCCTTAAAAAGCAAAGACAAGATGAAGCCCGCAGACATGAAACCAAACTGAATCTCCTTCCTTTGGCTCAAGGAAAAAAAGAAATGTGACATTTCAGACACCCCCAACATTGAAGACCAGGACACACAGCATTGAATTTCTCTGGGCCTATTGTCTACAATGGTGACAGCTTTGATCCTCTGACAAAGGAGAGAGTATGAGAAATTTACAAGTTACCTAAATTGAGCTCTAAAGCACTTGATCAGCCCCAGAGATTATTAATATCTAATCTATCTTCTTTATTGTGTATTGAGACACAAAGAATATCATTTGTATGACATTGGAAACAACAAAAATATGGTAAAGGTTATGTGATCCCTTAACAAGGATGGTAATCAATGTCTTGCTTAGTCTATACTTAAATATGTTAAATATCCAATGAAGCAAAATGTATATACTATAAATTTCCAGTTAGCACATATACAAAGTCCACATATACATGGAGACGTTTGTACAGAGGATTAGCCTCTACTATCTATCTAGTTTATTCTTAGCAGAGCAGCAAGTCTGACAGCTAAAGAAATCAGAGCATCTCTGGATACCCACAGTCTTGCATAGGGATGCAGTGATGCAAGTAGCAGTGTTGCCATGGAGACACCATCCGTGGCCAAGCTCTTGTCCTCTGAGAGCTCACTCTGTCTACTCATAATGGTGCTGAATTAGCTATCTGTGAGCTTGGGAGGCAGATTCCACACTAGCTTGTGGTTGCTTTTTTAGCAAAGCCAAAACTCCTAACAGATTGTATGTGTCATTCACCACCTGCCATGTTGTCATCATTTGATCCCGAGTCCTCTCAGAAGCTTAGTGGCACCATGTTCTCTCCCACCTCCACATCTTTATTCAACTGTTAGGAATGTTCTTTCCTTTTCCTTTTGCCTAAAACTCTCAACTCTACTTTCTCAAGGGAACCCTCTGTGACATCTCATTAATCTCAAAGCCCTTAAAGCGCAATGCACATGAACCATGCTGAAGGCCACAGAACTCCACTTAGATTTAATTTTTTCCATTTTTAAAAACTGCAGTGTTTTATGGTATATTAGAGCTTTTTCTGTAGCTGTGATAGAATACCATGACCAAGGCAGCTTAGAGAGAAGTGAGTTTATTTTGGCATATGATTCCAGAGGGAGGGTCCGTATGATAGCAGAGGCAGAGTAGTGGACAGCCAGAGCAGGAAGCTGAGAGATCACATCTTCCATTGCACATACAAAATGTAGAGAACAAATTGGAAACAAGGTAAGGCAAATTTACAAAGTCCAATCTCAATGCTGTAATCACCCCAGCAAGGCTCCACCTCCTAAAATTCTATAACTTTCCCCAAACAGCATCACCTGCTGGGGAGCAAAGTGGTCAAATTTCCGAGCCTCTGGGGGACATTTCTCATTTAAACTCCCATATATGGAAGTTACAAAAATAGTATAATGAGCTTTCATATACAGTTCTAGGGCTTTCTTTTAATGTTCTATCATTCTGTGCTGTATGTTCTCTAGACATGCTTTCTC
>PVIH01000703.1:67137-99078 GCA_004025045.1 Sigmodon hispidus
TCTCTCATCTCCCTCTCTTCCTCTCTCTTTCTCTGTCTCTCACCTTTTCCTTCTCCTGCCTCTCTCCTAGCCCTATCCACAGGCCCTGCTTCCTCCTCCTCCTCTTCCTCCTCCTCTCTAAACCCCTCCTCCTCTCCCTCTTCCTTTACTCCTTCTCCCCCCCCCCCCCGTCTTCCACACACCTTAGTTCTGCTGATCCATCATAACAACAATCTTCCAAAGTCCTCATCCCACCCTCCGCTGTGTCCTTTCCAACATCTTCCTGTTTGTTATTGTGCCTTCTTGGGATGATCTTTTGAGGATCTCATTCTAAGCTACGGTTCATCCATCATTGAGGTGTCCTATCTGCCAACCTAGATGCATCGTGACTGTGAGTTCTAAGCAAAGTCATCCAGAATGGGCTGTTTTGCAAAGAGAATGTGCTCCCATGCCTCCTGAATTACAAATTAATCTGCAGTAGGATCTGTTATGAATTGGCATATTAAGAGGAGACACCTGGCACTAGGAACGTCTCTGTGCTGCCTTCGGCTATGCTGGGAAAAAGGGGCACCTCTGTGCAGATGGCAGGAGCCACCAGCCAGGCGAAGAAGGGAAGTGGGGACAGAATCAAGCAGCAGGGTTCTGGCACTCAGCATGTACCAACCAAGTACCCAGCTGGCCTGGTCATGGTCTCCACCCTTGAGCTCTGTATTCATTAGGAAGCCTTTTTCCTTTCTCACAGAGATAGAAATCTTTCTTCCAGACATGGCAAGTGTCAGGGTTCATGTCCTTCATTCAGTCTGAATGTTTGCCAAAAAGGGGATAAGCAAAGTATTGTGACTGGAGGGGGGAGGTGAAGGAGCCAGGAAGGCTGCACATAACCGGATATGCTGACGTCTGTGTATATCAAGACAGAAACCCAGGAATTCCAGGAAGAAGTGCCTTAAAAGAAAGAAGCTGCAAGCGTCCACTAAAATGGGATGTTTCCTGAATTGCACATTCCTGCTTAGGTTTTAGGACAGGGTGGTGTTGTCCAACCAGTTTGGACACTGCCACCCATGCAGTTGGTACTGAGGAAGGAGGGGCACTATGGCAACCCGTCCTGAGAGCAACTCCAGAAGCCTCCACCTCAGGGCCTCCGGGTGCCTGCTTTCCCTGTGCTGGGAAAACTCCACCCCAGTAGTGTTCTAGCTGCCTGGCAGCCAGCAGGCTTTTAAGGGTAGCTCAGATGTCCTTTCAGTGGGAAGGGCTTTCCTGACCCACCCCAGTTCCTCTCTGATATAACATTTATCACAATCTAAATTGGGAAAGTTTATCTCTGCTTACTTGACTCTTAGCTTGGAGTTCCACAAGGGTCTAGAGTTTTCTGTCTTAATTAAGGCAGACTATTTGCTAAAGCCCTGAAACTTAAAACAATGCTTAGCACTCAGGATATTATGACTCCATATTGTTAGACTGATGGTGAGTGGGCGAGCTGATGGATATATGTGATTGACGAGTGAGTACACGGATTGGGTAGAGAATGGACGAAGAGAGGGAAGGAGGAAAAGTCTGGACACTTCACTGAGAACAGAGTCGTGGGAAGCATTATGGGTCTTGGAGCTAGATAACACAGGTTCTAATCTGTGTAAACTTTAGCCAAGTTATTTAGGAGTTTGTGCCTACACTTTTGTATCTGACTTCCAGATCATATGATTGTCTCAGGGCCAGCAGACTTTGCTTCAGTTCTGACTGACTCAGTCGAGCACAAAAGGGTGTGTCTTTCTGCCCAGTATCATTTATTTGCTTATGTCCTCTGGACATCCTACAGTCTAGTAAACATGTCTTTACTCAAGATACTAAATCACCTCCTGGAATCTGGTAATGCCAAACGTCTGTAAGGTTGAATGAATGTTTGACCCGTTGAAGACTGGTGGAATGGTTTACGTGAAGAGTTGATGCTCTTGTTGGCAATGCAGGAAAGGTAGGCAGTGCAGCTAGTGAAGGAAGCCAGGCTCCTTTCCACAAAGCAGCTCTATTATTGGTTTGAAATGATTATTATAGCATCCATGAGTGTGTGTGTGATACACAAAGATACAGTTCAGAGCCAAATCTTAGAGGTCTAATGTTTCCCATGCTTTATCTTTTCTCTTCTTGAACAGAAAAGTGGAAGTCTATTTTTCAGATGTATTTTATCTGAGACACCTAAGTTTTGAGTCTGTGATACCTGTAGTTATTATACACATAATTTCCACACTGGCAGTTATCTTCCATATTAAGTAAAGTCTGAATCCTGGTTCAGGGTACTAGATCAGAACAATCTTCACTGAATAATCTCTGTCTCTCTGTCTCTCTGTCTCTCTGTCTCTGTCTCTCTCTCTCTCTCTCTCTCTCTCTCTCTCTCTCTCTCTCTCTCTCTCTCGTGTGTGTGTGTGTGTGTGTGTGTGTGTGTGTGTGTGTGTGTGTGTCCTGTATTGTTGTCCAGGCCAAAGTCTTATTCCTTGTCTCATGGGGAACACAGAGACTGAAGTCTGATCTCCACATCTTAGTACTAAGCAATAGTCCAGCAGATGTTTCTGTTTAACAATGATTATCTTTGGGATTGTGAGTGTTTAGAATGTTTTTCCTCCTTTTTACTTATCTGTAATTTGTGACTTCTTTCTACAGTATTTGTGTGTTAAGGAGAAGAAAGCAGTAACTTTAAATTATGATACGTGTGATAAGCAGAAAAAGTTTCCTTCTTTATTACTATAAAGAAAGGGATAATTTTTTGTCTTTGGTGTGATTGTCATGGGAGAATGAAAATACCTAGAGACACATCTGTCAGTTGGGGAAAAGCTGCAGACCTCTGGGATATGTTAACCTTTGTCTCTAATAGAGATTTATTTACCAACCATTTCATTTGCTGCCTGAAGCATGGCCTTGTTGAATACTCCTCTTGGTTTACAATGGACCTAAGATGCTTTAGATAGCCTACTGTGATCCTAAACAAATGCAAGTATCCTGAGCCTGATCTAGCCATGGACTCAGACCTCAGACCTTACTCCTGGGAAGGCCATAGTACCCCAGGGGAGGTGGGAGGCAGGAGAGCAGATGACAAGGTTGCAGAGATGCCACTGTTGTGGTGATGTAGTCTTGCATCTCAATGAGATGCTTCTACACACAAGATACCCAGATGAGTGACAGGTGGGCTGAGTGATGTAAGAGCTTCCAACATGCTGATTATTTTGGGTTAACATAAATCCTCTTGAAAAGGTTCAAAAATGTTTATTTCTTAGATATTTTGGACCACCATGCCTATTGTTAGAACTCATATTGTTTTTCAGACTGTGATCTAAAGGCCTTCTTTCCATCCAGGAAACTACCTACAGAAGTGTGTTCAAGTCCTCCAAGTGTGTTCAAAAGACTACTGTGGTGATCCACTTGACATCCTTAGGAAATGCCTAATCTTGTGCCCTGATTGAGATCTATCTAATCTATCACAGGGATATAGACTCTATTCCCCAAGTATCTATTACAATGCCTTGGCAACAAGATGAACAGTTTCCTATTGTGCGCATGAACAATCTGTGAGTTATCTATCAGAAACTTTTGTTTTATTTCTTTTCATCTTTCAAGTTATAAAGTACACAGTTACTGTTTTGGTAGATCTTAGGAATTACTTTGGAGGATCAGGGAATATGATAATCTTCAGACTTGTGTCTTTGGGACCCAAGCATGGGAGAAAACCACAGACTTGCCTGGAGTTTAGAGAGGAGGTTGAGAGGTTTGGCTTGCTATATCTTTCTGTAGTATCAATTTAGACAGCACCATTTTATATATGAATCTTTCACATATGAGTCCTTTTACACACAAGCAAACTCAATAAAAAAAAATGGGTAATGGGGGGGGATGGCAAGAAAAGAAGAACTTAATGCTGCTTATAATCACTTCCAAGGCCAAACCTTTGCACCTATCACAAATGTTACCTAGCTAGGTAGAACCTTTGTCCTTTTATAATAAATTCTTCCACTTCATACAAGTCAGTTAATTGGCATAAATCATTACTCTTCATGCAAATGTTATGGTTGCTGATAGAAAAGACTGGGTGGACTATGCTGGTAAAGTTCAGGAAATGGCCTCCACCTGACAATATTGTGTAATGTATAAAAGAGGGGGTGTGGATTCCATGCTACAGAACCAAATGAATTGATCACTACAACTATGGTGAGGCATTTGCAGAGGTTATTTGAGAGCAAAGGATGGAAAGGGAGGTGAATGCAGCATTTTCACTCTCTGAATCAGGAATGACTTCTTAGAAACCTGTCATTGACAAATCCAATTATGTAGAGATAGAATGTCAACTCTGACAGAATGAAATCAATGCATTCTGTGTGTGTGTGTGTGTGTGTGTGTGTGTGTGTGTGTACACTGAAGCATACACAAATGTGTCTAATGAAATCCTGCTTTCCTAGCTGGTTTTATGTTCATAAATGTGTGTTTTTTATAACATCCAAATCTTATATTTTCATATCTTATGCACGTGCTTGCACATGCAGACACACACACACTCTTGACTCTATTTGGATGAAGTGATTTGACTAGTGTATTAAAAAAGAAAGTTGTAGGCTGCCACTGTATTTTTCAAAAGGGAAAAGAGAGATTGGAGAACCAGAGATCCTCCTGGCTTTGCCTCTGTCTCTCTGCTCCTTTTGAAGCACCTCAGACTTGGGTTTCCAACTTGTAAAGGGAGATTATTAAATTAGCTTCTCCAGCAGTTGTCAGGGAACCACTCAAAGGTTCCAGATTCCTTGCAAATGAAAATGTCTTGCTATGGGAGCTCCAGTTAATTATAAATGAGGAGTAGAGGGCTGGCAGCTAGCAGAGAAGACAGATAAAGCCCTTGTGGTTTTGAATTCCTGGCTTTCTCTTCTTTTCTTTTTCCTTTATTTTCTCCTTGACTTTGCTTTATCTGAGGAAGTTTGTTGTCATTGTTCAGAAGTGAACAGCTATTCCATGTGAAATAAAGTGTGTCCTCTGTAATATGTGTGTTTAGGGCTCAACTAGGCCTTCTTTTGGCTCCTCATTTGCCCCCCGCCCAGGGATTTCTTCCAACAAGTTCCAAAGAAGGCATATAATAAACACTTAAGAAGATGATCACCTTCCCTAACCTGACTCTAGGGTAAATGAAAATCAAAACCACAATTGGATCCCATGTAACGTGCACTAGGGTGGCCACACTCAAAAAAAGTAGACCATGATATATGAGGCAGAAGTTAGAGAAAGTATAACCTGCCTTCATTGAAGGTAGGAACTTCAAATTGTTTAGATATTTTGGGATACATTTTGACAGTTTCTAAAAAAAGAAAAATACACATAAAGTCACCATACGATACAGTGATTCTGTTGCTGGTATATGCCCAAAAGAAATGATATATAGAAATAGATCTATAGAAAATCTTGGACTGCAACATTAAAATTAGAGTTATTTCAAAAAATTGAGAGTCCAAATATCTACCAGTTGATGAATTCACAAATGTGATCCATCCCTACAATGGCATATTTCTTAGCAATAAATAAAATATTCAAGAGACTGATATATGCTACAGCATGGATAAACTATAGCATTTTATGTGAAAGAAGCTGGTTTCAAATGATTATATTTTGCATGACTCCTTTATATGAAATGTCCAAAATAGGCAAAACCAACAGAGACAGAAAGATTAGTGGTTGTCAGGGTATATGAGCCTGGGCATGAGAAGTTACTGTTCATGCTCATGGGTTTAGTGGGCATGTCTAAAATTAGTGGTGGTTGTGAAATTCTGACTATATTAAGAGCTAGTGAATTATATGCTTTAGAAGGGTAGGTTCTATGCTATGTGAATTATCTTAACAAAGCTGTTATCACAAAATTCAGACACATATGGTAATTAGAATTCTGGGTTCTTTCATTGCCTTTATAATGTGCTACAAAAAGATCAGTGTACACATGAAATAGCTTGTTAAAGTTTACCACCTCTATTCTGTTTATTGCTAAAAGAGGTGTGTGTGTGTGTGTGTGTGTGTGTGTGTGTGAGAGAGAGAGAGAGAGAGAGAGAGAGAGAGAGAGAGAGAGAGAGAGACTTTGTCATTCTCATTGCTACAATATTTAGATAGGGATAACATAGAAGTAGCTGAGACCTTTGAGAGAGATGCTCAGTTTAAGGAATTTTCACCCTTGCATGGTACTATAGAATAATTGGGACACATAGCTGGAAAGAGGAACAAAGCCAGGCATGGCAGCACACACTGGTAATTTCAGTCCTGGGGAGGTGGGTGAGACAGGTGGATCCCTGGGGCTTGCTGGCCACTAGTCTAGCCTTTTTGGTAGACTCTAGAGACAAACAAAAGACCCCATCTCACAAGGCTAGGTAAACAGCACCCAAGAGCACCCTCCCATCTCTCTCTCTCTGAAAAAAGAATTCCATATGTGAAGTTATTACTACAAACAATGGTACATTTTGAGCTTATGACTCCAAATCGGGGAACCTTAATGGCAGTGAAATTATTTTCCTATGAAGATCTTGGAGTCACATTTGTTTTAGTAGAAAACTATTCTTCCTCCTAAGGAAAATATCAGCACCCATGGTTTTTTATAACCTGTTTGGTTTTGTTGTTGTTTCTGTTTTGTATGGTTAAGGAAAAAAAAAAAAGGAACATGTTAGTGTTTGTTAAATCTAGTAATATTTCTAGTTAGAATGTGGATTCTACATATGTAATGCTATATATATGGTCATAGTCCAGATCTAGAGGTCTATATTATATGTGTATGTGTGTGTTTATGTGTGTCTGTCTGTGAGTGTGGGATATGTATGTGTGTCTGTGTATTAGGATGTGAATTTGGAAGAAAAGGCTAGGTCTATATGTCAACAGCATCAGAATGCTCATCTGGTAGGTCCCTGATCTCCCAAGTGATTTTCATATGACATGTGTGTTGTGCCCTTTATAAACCAGTATTCTCTAGGTTGTAGCTGGTGAATGTGTTTATGGGTTGGAATCCAAAGGCTGGTGACTAGCAGCCTCTTGAAAAATAAAATGGCTTTCTTTCTTCCTTCTGACCTGCTTTGTTTGTTGCCTGCAGGAAGATCTGCCTACACTGCAAGTGTCCCCAGGAGGAGCACATGGTAACAGTGATGCCGCTGGAGATGGAGAAGACCATCAGCAAACTCATGTTTGACTTCCAGAGAAACTCGACCTCAGATGATGACTCAGGTTGTGCCTTGGAAGAGTACGCCTGGGTCCCACCTGGGCTGAAGCCTGAGCAGGTAGACATCTTGAGGGGACCTTTCCTATGTCGTTAGCTTTGAATGTTGCCTTTCTAGAGTTTCCACACCGCAGCTTAGAAGGGGAAGGTTGCTCTGCTGATTCAGGATTGTTTGGCAAAAAAGGAGTTAAAGATATCCCAGACCTCAAAGGGAAATGGAGCTGAGCCTAGAATAATCCATCACTAATTCATTCTGTATTGTCATTGACAACTGTTTGTAGATTGTCTAGAAATAGCTTAGAAATGTTAAATATCAGACTTTGTTTTGGGGTGTGGGGAGAAGCTTGATAGCATCAACATAAATTGTCACATTCAGATTCTTTATAAAGGAAAATAAGGACTTGTCTCTCAGCAGTGTATACTGTGTTTAAATATTAAACTTAACCTTACTTTATAAAGACATGGCTCTTCCCTAAGATATTCCTGGCACGACCCACAGGCTATAAACATTGCTGGTGTGATGAGAATATCTTTTGTGTTTGCTTCTTTCTGATGTGTGTTTTCTGCAGTGGTACCCAGCCATTGTCTTGCATTCCTTGCTGTGGTTTTTTCCTCTTCCAAAAATGTGCATTTAACCTGGCTGCACACCTTTGAGCTGGGCCCTCTTAGCATCTCCTTGATAAGACTTTCAAAGACAAGGACTTAAAAGTGTTAACTACTATTTTGTTCCCTTAAACCATTCAATTCTTGAGAGAGCTCTGTGCCTGTGCAGTATTTAGAAGCTCAAACAGCATGATGTGGTGTGTCAGAAACTTTAAGTGTGACAATGCTTTCAGGAAAAGTACTTTGTAATTAAGACCTGAGAATCCACTAATTACCAGAGAAGTGGTTCTTCTGCTGTCTCTCTGATTAGCTATTTTCCATTTTTTTTTTTTGACCATTTTCTTACTTTCATTTCTGTTTCTATGATAAAGTACTCTGAAGGAAAAAAAAACAAAAAAAACAAAAAACAGCTTTGGAAAGTGAAGGTTTGTTTTAGCTCACAATTCCTGCTGACATTGCAGAGGACTCTCTGTGGCAGAAGCTTGAGACATCTTGTCCCCGTATCACATCAAGAGCAGAGAGAATGAATATGCACAGGAATGCTTGCTGGTGCTTAGCTGTTTCTCCACTCTGTTGCAACTCAGGACTGAGCCTAGCAAATGGTGCCTCCCTTGGTGGGCTGGGTGTCTCCACACCTATTAACTTGAGGCATTCCCACAGGCCAGCCCAAAGTAGACAATTTCTCTTTATGACTCTTTCTCCAGTGTTTCTAAATTGTGTCAACTTGACAATTAATGCTATCCCATCCATACCGATGCACCAGACTAGCATATGAAATCTATGTTAAGGGTATGGTTTGTTTAGCCAGAGAAATATTGTATAAATGTAGGAATTTCTCATATGTAAATTTATATTTTTTTGTAACACTAGAGGTTAAACTAAGGGCCTTGTATGCTCAAATGTAATACCACTGTGCTACAATCTCAGCCCACAAGTTTATATTTCCAGCTGAAATATTTGAGGATCTAGAATTTTATTCCTGCAGAATACAATTGCATGAGGTTGAGTACTGGCCATTTTCTTTAATCAAGATCTGACCTTTGTAGGTTGTCTCAGTTTCTGCTATATCCACTTAATATTCCTACATTACTTCCCTATATGTTCTTTGACCTTGTGATCTCTCTTCTAATCACACATAGAAAAAAGAAAGTATCTTGGATTCGAAACAACCACAGAAAAAATTTCTGTGAGAGTTGAATGCTGTACTTTTTGGGGATATATTGCAGAGCAACAAAAAAGTGCTTTCTCATAGTTTGTGGGTTGAGATTATTTTTTTATTATTCTATCTGAAGATTGTGTTGTTGAAGAATTAATTTGACAAGGAGGAGACTATCTGGATTTATCTAGGTGCTTGAGTAGGGTGTTACCAACTGAATGTCATTGACAGCTGATGCTGCTGACTGAACGACATAGCCCGTTACTCTGAGCAGTTGAGTTTGTACATGTGGGTAGATCGGTGGAGCTTGCTTTATTTTCTTCTGACCTCATTTCCAGTAACTTCCTGTGGCTCATCTTTGTTGTCATTGACTTAAATGATATTGCTTGCTACTGAATTAGGCCCTGAATTTTCCAGTGTTCCTGCTTAAATAGATTTTCCTCTAATAGCACTATCAATCTTCAGTGATGCTCAGATTCCAGAACTTTCTGCTTGTGTTAATCCAGGAAAACAGACAGCTTACAAGGCAGGATCTTGACTAAACTTACCACTTCTAATTGCTAAGGACTATAGGCTACTTGACTCATTCAGCTGTCTTGACATAGAAACTTGAAGTTTAAAAATATATTTTGAGAGAAAATGATGAGAACTGTTAAACAAACAGTTGGAACTGTGACTATCAAAGGGCCTTCCCATCTCTTGACTTCTTCAGGTGGTTTTTCTTATTTTCAGCACTCATGAAACCTCTCTGGTGCACATAACTAGAAAGGAAAATTGATCCCCAGAGACAGAATGTCAGGGTATTTGAAGGGTTCTCTATTTGCCCAATAAAATGTGAGTCTATAATTAAAAGTCTTTGAAGAGGTCATGTTGTATGATAGAAATGGGCTTTGGGTTTGAAATGTTGAGATCTTTAAAAGATCTTTATTATTTACAAAGATATTTATGGATAAAGGTTTTTTACAAAGTGGCCTGGTTTGCACTTAGACTAGAAAAAAAAATGTGATCCCTAAATTTCTTTCTTTAACAAAAGTTCCTCTAGTTAATATCACGGTGCTTGTCTATGATTTGAGAGAAATTATTTTTTCTATCAAGAGAAATTACAGGGAATATGAAAAATGCTTTGCACTAGAGGTAAAATATTAAAAACTCATTAGTGTGGAGAATAATGTACTTTAATTTTAGTTTGAAATCTTTCTTCTCTATGATCATGAGGCTGATGGGATCCCTTCAGGTAATGTTCTTTATTATTCTTTCTCTTGAGTAATTCCTACAATTTAATAAAATGTATGTGAAATTCATCCCACATTTAGAAAAGTATTCTTGAATATGGGCATTTAATGTCATAAAAATCCACTAGTTTCTAAAATGAACTTTTTAAAACTAGTGTGAAGGTGGTACCTAGGAGGACAGTCACCTTGTGATTTCCAGTGACTCTAAGCTCATAGGTGATAACTGGTCTGAACCTCTGCTTCTGCTCACACCATACTAAGGAATCGGTGTCATTTGAAGAGCCCTGCATGGCCAACCAGAGAGCTGCAGTCTGTTCTTAAAAGATAGCAAGAAATAAGTTTCAAGACTCCAGGTTTTGCTCAGACTTAGTTAATGATTGCATCCATCTTTTATAAACGCTTTGTGACAAGATTGTAATAAATAATCATAAATCAGTTTAAATAAACATACAGCAAGCAAGATTTTTCACTGTTGTCATTTCTAAATGGACAATTCTCATTATAGAAGTTCAGTGTATTAAAAAATGGCTAACAGCATCACTCACTCCACCTACCAGATGCCAGAAGTATCTACCAGTTGTGACAACCAGCTACATCTTCAACATTGACACATATTTTTAAAGAATGAAATAGCCCATTGGATGAAAGTGATGTTAAAAGTTGGAGTGTGGGACTGAACAGATGGCTCAGTGCCAAAGAGGATTTGTTACTCTTGCAGAAGTCCCATATTCTGTTCCCAGCATCCATATTGTGGCTCACAACCATTCATAACTCCGGTTCCAAAGGATCCAATTCCCTTTTGTGACCACTGTAGGCACCAAGCACACACGGCACATATACATACATGTAGACAAAATACTCATATGTACAAACTAAAATAAACGTGTCATGTGTGTATATATATATGTATATGTATATATATATATATATATGCAGACAGATACTTGGAGTGTGTCTCACCAAGAATCTTGTCCGAGTAAGGTAAAAGAGAATAGCTCTACTTAACGAATATTCATTGGACACTCATCATGCTATAGCTCCTACATAGGTGCTATTTTGTGATATTGCTCACACTTGTAACTCCAGCTCCAAGGGATCCAAAGTGGTCCTCTGTGCACGTGCACACACACACACACACACACACACGAGAGAGAGAGAGAGACATTTTCTAAAAGAAAGTAGGTAACAGCAAATAAAAATCAACTCCACCATAAGGGAGAAACTTATATCCCAAACTTTTTAGTATGTTCAAGTATCTATGTATAAGAGAGGGCTGCCCTTTTGGGTTGGTTTGGATAAAAATGTGTGATGATGTTCTCTCTACCTTCCCGGATAGGGCTTTCTTTCCTTTCTTGTGTTGTGAATATTTTTCTGTTTCAGTTTACTTTAAGACAAATTCTCTTCTGTAGTAATTAGGTTTCCCATTCTCTAATCTGAAATGTCACCTACCACTAGGGGACCAAAACATTTGGAAGTTATATTTTGGGGGTCTTGAGAGAGTTAATTCTCTAACAGACTGACAGATCCTACCAGCATATGAGCAGGATTTTTGAGGGACTAATCAGCCCAAAATTAGCCAGTGACACAGGACAAGGATATTGGCCACCACTGACATCAGGAGCCCAAGGCTCGATTGGACCAATGTTTTGTTATTAATTTACATCTGAATGGCCTCCAATAGCAGTAACTAACTGTGTGAGTCCTGCTTCTCTCCTTAAGAACAGCCCTGTATGAGGATTGTCCCATGCAAGCTCCAAACTGCCCTCCCGTGAGGTTGTAGCTGCATGTTCTCAGGTGAAGTCTTCCTTAGATAGACATGGTAGTGTTGTTGGTACTATTTCGTCCTTTGGCCGCTGCTTGAAAATCTAAATGGACACTCAGCTTTTTTCTATCTCCTGAATGCTCTTTTCATTAACATTTTGGGTACCTCTGTGTCCATAACAGAGTCTCACATATAGATATGCCAAATCCTTAGTCTCCAAGTTAGTAATCTTCCCCTGACCTTAACTTTATCCTAGTGCATAAAGTGAAAAGTCAGTTATTTTTTCCAGATTGTTCCCCATTCTCCTCAGACTATCTGAAGAAGAATGAAAAACAGATGCCAAGAGTAACTGCCTTTTTTTTTTGAAGCATTCTCCCAATGAAAAATAAAACACCCAATACTTTTCAGAGATGAAGTGAGTTCATTGGTTTTGACCTTCATGAAATTATCTATATTGAAAGATTATAAATCCTTTTTGTTTCCATTTTCATGCTTATTGCTTATGCATTAAGCATTGAATTAAATGTATGTCCTCAGAGACATTTCGACCAGTCTATGATTCAAGATCTGGTCTTCAGTTAAGAACTTTGTAACAAAACTCTTTCAATTTTCCTAAATGTGCATCAAGCTCACATTTAGGTATTTATTAGTATCACAATTTGCTTAATATCTTGCCCCCTTACTTTGTTTCAGCTCTTGGGTGGGCAGAGAACTTGACTGCTTTATTCTTTAGGGACCTCCTCCAACATGGTTACTGATAGATTGTAACCACTTAAGAAGTTATTAAGAGTCAGGATGACAGGCCTTCCCTGCAAAAAGGAAAAATGTTCATGGTTACATCACAACAAAAAGATGACATTTATTTTGTTTTGTTTTCCCCAAATGCGAGATTGCTTCTTATCACCCGTTCCCAGTCCCTGTGCTTCCTCTGAATAAATGCACTCTAAGCAGATCCTCTAGCCGTCTTACCCACCTAGACCTTTGCCAGGCTGCACAAAGGCTGGAGAAGGTATTGTGCTATATTGGCCTCTGCTCTAGTGCAGACCCGAATCAGCAGCCCTGCTGGCTCCAAGACCAGGGTCTGGAGCAGGGTGGGAGGAGCTGAGGGCTGGCAGCAGATTGCTATTTCCCAACCAACGCATCTCTGAGTCAGTCTCTGTAGCTGCAAGGCCATGGCATGCAAACACAGCAGCTCATCCTAGGAAGAGTCTAACCTCTGAAATCAGGCACATCCGGACTACTGACATGTCACCTTCTGACCTCAAGAAAGTCCTTCAGCTCCCAGGAGCCTGTGTCCCCTCTTAAGGAAAAGGACAGTGTATGTGTGTGAACGTTCATGTGTGTGGGTGCACATGTGTGTGGAGGTCAAAGGTCAACTTTGCGTGTCAATTCTCAGTCATAATCCACCATAGTTGGTTTTGTTTGTTTGTTTTTTAAGTCTCTTGCTAGCCTGGAGCTTGTGAAGTAGGCTGGACTGGCTGAGCAGCAACCCCTAGTGACCCACTGGTCTCTCTGCTTTCCCATTGTTTAATTCTAAGAACTTGCCACCATACCTACCAGCATGCATACGCCCTTACACAATGGGTCCTAGAGGTTGAACTCGGGTCCTCTTGCTTGCCAGACACTTTATTGATGGAGCTGTCTCTCTAGCCTTCACCACCATTTAAAATATTATTACCTTTGAAGGTTTTGTGCAAGTATCTATTAAATGTTGAACAAAGTCCAAGCCATCCTCTTACTGCTTACATTTCCCTCTTCCTGGTAGCTCTCCCTGTCTCCTAGACTGCTTTACTTCTGCTCTCATGTCTTATGATTTTATGCACATATATAAAAGCTAGGAACCATAAATGAGAGAAAACATATAAGAGCTGTTTTCTAGAGACTGGTTTAATTTATTTTCTCTAGTTCCAATCATTTTCCTGCAAATGACATAAAGTTGTTTTTTTATGGCTAAAAAAATTTCATTGTGTATATATAATGTATCCATTTTCTTTATCCATTCCTCTGCTGTAGGATAGATAGGTTGGCTCCATAACTTAGCAATTGCAAACAGTGCAAGAATCTCTGTGGTGTGCTGACTTGGAGTCCTTCACAACTCACTACCATTTCTTAGCAACCTTATTTTGTCTCCATCATAGAAGTGAGTAAACCAAGACTCAGAGAAGCTAAAATGCCTTGCAGATAGCCAGGCCCTGAAACCAACATGTTCGGACTTGTCTGTTCCAAGACTAGCCTGGCTAGGAATGAAGACATATGAGCCTAGACATTGCTCAATCAAATAGTTGCTTCTTTGTCACTCTTCTTGGAAGATGGCATCCACTAGATGACTACTCCTTCATCTGTGAGTTGACTCACAGAGGCTGTCCTCTGTTTGGCTGTCCAGGAAAGAGGAAGGTTAGGTGGGCATACAGGAAAGGGAATACGCATAGATTTTATAAGAATCCTGGACTCCAGTTTCTTCTCAGCTTTCTCAGAGGCTGTGTAGCTCAGCATCCCTCTGGAGTGTGCCCCAAGCCTGATTCACATGGGCTTTAATGGAAAAACTTCAAGTTCTACCAGTACAGAACTCTCCTCAGATGCTCTGTCTGAGGTTGGTTTAAAAATACTGATGCTATCAGAGTGAGGTCATCTAGGGTTGCAAGAATGGATTCTTTCTTTCTAGTCATTTAAAGAACAAAAAGGCAGAAAAAGTAAGGTCTCAGCACTCAGCCAGATTTTACTGAAAGCAGAGTCAAAACGTGCACAACACGCGCACGCGTGCACGCGTGTGTGCGCACGCGCGCGCACACACACACACACACAGAGAGAGAGAGACAGAGAGAGAGACTCCCCAAGGTGAAGAAATGACCAAGAGATGATGTCTGCACCTGTTTGAAGGTTCAGAGTTTTGGAGGAGAAGAATCAGCAAGCTGTCATCTTCTTAAATGTTTAATTATATTAATCTACCTAAAGCCTCTTTTTCCTGACAGCCTACCCGGTATCTATCTGACTCCTATGACTGTAGAACTTAATGCTAACCATCTTCTCTGACTGCACTGTGCCCGAGCTGCTTAGACATGGACCCAGGCAAAGCCACCTGAGTTTGTACTATCCAGTGCCTGCCTCATGCAAGCTTCAGGACCAACTACTTAAGAAATGAAAACTACCACACACCTTTGTTTCTTGGTGCTTATGGTCTTGACTTCACACTCTCAAGCCTGGAGAAGTCAGCCCCTGAAGCATTCCCAGTAGGCTACTGGAAAATATCTTCCCACTAAGAAGAACATTGACACACCTTTCTGTGTGGAAGGAAAAATCATCAGGTCAGCAGGAGGCATCTGAGCTGGCCCCTTATTTACCCTGTGATACCTATGTAGCAGTTGTCTTTAATGGCCGGTCAGTGAGCTTGCTGGGATGATTTCATTCAGTTTTTCCCCCTAATGAATGTATAAAGAATACATGGAAGCATATACTAGAAAATAATGTAGAAGACAAACAGCTATCATGCTTTTTGCTTATTAGTTTATTTCTTCAGCAGATATTTGTTGTGTGCTAACTATATCTCAGCCACTGTTTGGGAACAATGGATAAAACAATTAAAAAGATAAACTGTCTATTACACTATAGCTCTAAGGATGATGAAGGGAAATTAAGAAACAAATATATGATCAAAATAACTACAGGTTATTAGTTTTTAAGAAAGTGTGTGATATTCATAATCCTGCATAATAGTGTCGGACAATTCCCCATGTTTCACACCTGGTGTCTCATTCAAACTATATAAGACTAGGAACTGACTCCAACATCATGAATATGGTCCTCAGTGTGGAAAGGTTCGTTCATGTGGCCTGATCTCTGAGGAAGTGGCAATTGAGTTCCTACTGAATGTAATGAAGAGGTCTGCTTTGTAACATCAACCTGGTTTGTGGGTGTCTCTGAGTAAAGCTTAGAAATGAAGCAAAATTGGCACTTATTTTATATGAAAGCATTTGAGGAGAATGTTGAAGGATAATTTGGGGAGAAGTGAATGGAATCTATATAACGGCCAGCCTTTGCCGAGGCAGCCAGGGGCACAGGGCTAGGAGGCCTCACTGCCATACACGTCCAGCCTCTAGTGCCTTGATGTTTCCATAGCATGTGGAAGAACAACAGCTAATAACATGTTTTCAGAGTGGGCTATGGAAGCCTTGAAGAACAGCCTCCACGTGTGAGATTTGTAGCAAATACTTACCCTATCCTGTTCCCTGCCTTTTGAGATATGAACCTGTTATAGGGAGTCCTACATTTTCTTCTTCACCACTAGAAGCTCAAAGCCCAATAATTTCAAATTTATGTTACCATCAATAACCAGATGTTGCATGAACAAACCATGATGCTTTATCTCCCCCCCCTTATAAATTCAGAGATTCAGAGATGAGAGCAAATCGATCAAGAAGCGAGTAAGCCCAGGGCTGGATCTGCAGTCTATGTTTGCCTCGTTCCAGGAACCACTGGGCTTTCCCCTCCACTCTGCCTCTCTCTGGGTGCTACACCCAGGATATCAGATAGAGTGAAAGAATCAAGCAGTGTGTTTCCCGTCACATTTCTTTCTGTGGGTTAGAAATTTCCCCTAATCTTGGGTTGGACTTGGTGACTGAAGAGTTTCCCCATCATTACAGGAAGCAGCACAGTCCTACCTTCCAAGACTTGTCCCTATTGTCAATCTCTTGTTTATCTTTGGCTCTACATTATCTCTCCTCCCATCCTTCACTGAGGCTTTCCTGTTCCTGGTACAGTGTCACATATCTGGGCATCAGCAGTAATAACTTGTTCATCTGGGGTATACCAAGCATCTTACCATCACTTTCGTAGTCACTAGAAGAAGGCATGGATGAAGACAATGTCTCTACCCTTACGCAGGTTATAGCCCACTGAAGGATATAGATGTTAAACCTCTGTAAAAACTGTCACTAGACTTACCATCCATTTTCGGGATGTTGTTGTCATCTTATTATTCCAGTAGCACATGCTGAGCCCCAGATGAAATTCCACAGCTGCAGTGTCCTGCAGGCTTCTGCAATTGAATGAATAGATTCTGTTCCCCCAAGCTGTAGTTCCCGCTTAGGCTTCACAGTCATTCATCCCAATGTTTTCAGTATGTTTCCAGAGATGAGTGGGTAAAAGAGGCCGCCAAGCAATCTCCCTCATGATTCCCAGGAAATTAGTCACATGAACAGTATGTGTTTATCTTGGCTCCAAAGAGGCCTGATATCATTGGATGGAGAGGGGAAATATGCATGCATTGCAGCATTTAATAAAACAGCCTGTTAATAAACTTGTTTTCAATAGAATTGTCAGGGATGGGGTTAGAACCAGGGTTCCCAGGCCTTGGAGACTCTGCCAGATGAAGTCAGCAACATGGCCAGATTCCACCAGCAGGGACTTGTCAAGGCTCCTGTACAGAATGTGAAGCCCAGAGAAGCCAAGGAGCATTTGCAAGGGCAGGATGGAGCCTGCCATTAGAATTCTCATTCTCAATACAAATAGCTCTAGCCTTTTCCATAAACATGTACTAAGGTGCTAAAGAGTGGGTGTGGGCCCCTGAAGTTGGACTTCCTATATGAATTTACAGCTGCATACACTCTTTACTAACTGGGCAGTCTGTCCTGTCTGCTTGAATAGAGCTGGCTTATTCTCAAGGTGATCTGCTCAGTCATAGGACTTGTGAGATATTTTTAGTAATGGTGGGATGTCTAGATGAATCTACCATCAGATAACTAGCTTCCTTGCTCATCTTTCAGGGTCTTGTTTGTTTGTTTGTTTTGAGACAGGGTTTCTCTGTGTAGCTCTAGCTGTCCTAGAACTTACTTTGTAAACCAAGCTGGCCTCAAACTCAGAGAACCTCCTGCCTCTATCTCCAGAGTGCTGGGATTAAAGGCCTGTGCCCCCATTGTCTGACTCTTTCCTCATCTTTCTGCCTGTTTGCCTGTGCATCTCTTCATCCACTCCAGCGTTTAACTATTTACTCCTTCAGTAGCTGGTCATTAAGTTTACATTATGTGCGAACAGTTGACCTAGGCTATTCCTGATGTAATATGATACCCCCAGTCTTCTGATTTTACTTTATGTACCATAGTGAATTTCTACCTCACAGAGAGGGGGGATTCCCTGCTCATGGAAGACCCACACTGGACTTTAATCTTTGGTCTTATCTTCTGTGATTGTCCTTCCAGGCTGAGCAGGGATCCCTCTAGGCTCATAGCTTTGACATTTGTTTGCTCTGTGTTCAAACCCTGACTCTGCTAGTATCTTATATTGGCCAATTGACCTTCATAGACTTAATTCATCTTTGGAAAGTAAGAATTCCATCACCTTACTGTAGCATGGTTATAAGGATTTAGAGAGACACTGTCTTAGGGATTGATGCTTTCAAAATGTCTGCTGTTTCCATCAGTAAAAAGTGGGGAACCACTTAGATGTCAATCAACAAATGAATAGATAAACAAGTGTTATAAGATACTAATGTTTGCAATAAAAGGAAGCAAAACTTTGATATATACAACAATGTGAATGAATCTTTATTATGCCAAATAGATGAGTGAGACAAAAAGGAACATGCACTATGATTCTATACATCTAAAATTTGATATAATGCAAATTCACAGTGACAGCAAGTCAGAGGTCACTTGTGGGTCAGATGGTATGGGAAGTAGGCAGAAAAAAAAAAAGAACAAAAAATCCAACCTGTGGGAGGTGATAGGTGAGTTCACTATCTTGGATATGCTAATACTAGGATGAGGGTGTACCTATGTCAATCAAATTATATCTGTACCTTAAATATGTATAATGTTTTATATGTCAAAAACCATAGTGAG
The DNA here is from genome assembly GCA_004025045.1 of Sigmodon hispidus. NCBI lineage: Eukaryota > Metazoa > Chordata > Mammalia > Rodentia > Cricetidae > Sigmodon > Sigmodon hispidus. The sequence goes on from PVIH01000703.1 coordinate 85,904, forward strand.
TGAGGAGATATTGCTCTTCAGCAAATAGGAAGGCATACCAGTGCAGTCTTCCTAAGGGTTCATGACTTGTCTTGGGAAGTAATTGAGGCTAATCACTGTCAGGATGACCCACTCAATATTAATTATGAGTTAAATATTAATTAATAAAATGTAGAATTGGAGGCAAAGATCCAACAAAATGTAAATGGATGGTACCAGAAACTCAAGTCTACAAACGTACTTCTTTTATCATCTGTTAATAGTGTGTAATATGTAGTTGGCACTCAGTAACTAACGGTTCTAGCAGTTATGAGATAGAAATTATGGAGAATAAGACTCAGCAGTCAGATCTTCCTGATCAGGAAAACTGATTATTCTAGAAGTTTCTCAAACAAAAGAGTGAATCTATAGCCTGGGAGCCTGAATGAGCCCGGGTAGGCCACATTACAGGCACACAGCCTGCATTACACAAAGGTGCCTGGGGAAGGGAGCTGTGTGGGAAACTGATCCTCACTTGGGTTGTGGTGGCTTCATGAAGAGCGTGTCATTTAAAAAGTGACACATCACAGCTTACCTGATTGATGCAGGCCTCCTTCTGCCTTCATTGGGTATTTTCTTTTTCTCACTTGCAGTTGGGAGACTCTATATCTCAAACTCACAGAAGAGTCTAGCAGTAGCTTAGAGCATCGACTTCCCTACCACCTCAGGGGCCCTGGAAAACTCATTTTCAGTACTTCCAAAGAATCCTGAAGGAGAAGGGCCTCCATCTTTAATGTTATCTCTCAAAATGATTTCCTCCAGAATCGATGGCCGAGACAGAACACATGGCACCATTTTTAGTCTCTGTCACATGTTCCATTCTTCAGCAAATTGTTGGAGGCATCACAGCCCAGAACAGAGCCGCATTTGGGGAAGGACCTGAAATGCCTGCCAACTAATTTCCCCAAGCATTTAGCAATTCTGTTTGTGTTTTGTTTTTTAGGGAGGGGTCAAACAATATGGTTAAATTTGGGGTTAGGCTGTACAGGGCTTTGAAATCTCCATCTCCTCCTGGACGTCATTACTGTGACCAGTCAAGAGTTTATCTTGATGATAGATGGGCTGTAAGAAACTGCTCTGCTAAGGTACACCATTGGGCAATCCTTCTGAAACAGATTGGCTATGAAACATGGTTTTGAATAAGCTGCACTGGGAACCTCCCACAGTTCTGCCACCCTTGAGCTCCAAGTATTTATGATTGGAGGAAGTTAGTTTTTCCTTTCTAATCTATGAAATGAGTAAGGAGTTTTGCCTAATGGAATAACTAACTGATATCTGGCATTTCAAGGACCACTAAAATTATTATTGCTTGGAAATGGTCAGCAGTTGATGTCAAAACATTTTTCTAGGCAAGACCTAAGTGAGGAAATAAAACTAAGATTAAGGCTTCAAATTCTCATCCAGAGGTAAGAGTAAGAACAATGGAAGTCAAGGATATACGCAGAGTGATAGAGAACAGAAACTATGTAGCCCAAGCCTTGCATCTGATAGCCTCCAAGAAAGTACAAACCATGCCCCGCTGTCAGGCTGTAAAGGACAGATAAGTCACGATGCCACTCTTCTTGTGACATTAGGGGAAAGTCTTCCAGTTTCCAAAGGCCACTTGCACTGTGAGAATATGAAATAATTTTTTCCTATTTGCTATAAAGCAAGAATAAACAAGGCACTGTTTCCAGTTCATAAGGTAACAGTGGTAAGAGATCACAAGAAATAACAACTGCTGTCATGGCATGTTCCATAGCCTTCATGACGTCTGTTTTTTTGACAAACCAAGGCCACAAAGAGACATCTTACAATGGTTATAAATGTGGATCTCTTTGTATTGCAGCTTTTCCTTTGTGAAGCTATTTTGGGATGTTTGAAAGTTTATGATTGCAATACATATTAAATAGATTGTTACTTTTAGTTTGAAACAACTGTAATTTTTTCTTTTTCTTTTTTGACAGTAATGAAAATTAAACCTAGGGCCTCAGGCATGCAAGGCACACTCCCTTCCACTGAACTATGACCTCTTATTCATTTTTGTTTTTGCATTTAACTCATTTTAACATTTTTTTTTTCCGTTAACTTTTCAAGACAAGGTTTCTCTGTGTAGCCTTGGCTGTCATGGAACTTACTTTGGCTTTGAACTCACAGAGATCTTCCTGCCTCTGCCTCCCTCCTGTGGCTTGTGCCACCACCATCTGGCCACAAAAATAATTTTTTTATAATTTAAAAAGTACTTATGGACACATACACCCAAATTCTCTCTGGATGCTGGCAGTCACACAAAGTAATCAGCAAGTGTAGTACTTACAGGTTTGTTTTTTTTTTTTTAAACTTTATTTATTTATTTATTTATTTGCCTTGGTGTTTTCCTGGAACTGGAACTACAGACAGTTGTTAGCTGCCATGTGGGTGCTGGGAATCGAACCCAGGTCCTCTGGAAGAGCAGACAATGCTCTTAACCACTGAGCCATCTCTCCAGCCCTGTACTTACAGTTTTTAAAGGCCAAAGAACTCCTAGTTAGCTATAACATTCTTTTTTATGTTTCCCAGTTATATTTGTTTAAATTCTATTTTGCACAGTGTTAACATAGCACACCATCTTTCTTTTTGTAAAAAAAAAATTATAAGACTACACTTTTTATTATTCATACCTCTTAAGTGGGATTCTGTAGGTAGCACATTTTGATTTTAAATAAAATTTGGATACCTATCATTCAAAGGTTAGTAGACATTATATATTTTTATTTATTGTGATAATATACACAGTAAGTGCTTCTAGCTTATTTTGTCTTTTCTTATACACCCTCTTTATTTGCTTGACTTTTTTTTTTGAGGTCTTCCCATTTCTGTCTTTTTCTTTGCCTGACACAAACTGTAATATATATATGTATTCTTGAAGTGATTATCCCACAGTCATTGATGTTTAAACATGATGGATTCCTTGCTGGTTGTTCGAGACTGTGCTCCTGTAAAATAATCCTGGCTGTACAATTTAGAAAGAAGAGAGGTTCTTTCTCTTGCAGTTGAAACCTCGTGTGTTGCTACCACACCATAGTGGTGTGGTATTCTGCACTTGATTATGAATTCCCTATTTTTAGTGAAATTTGACTTCTGTTTATTTTCTTGGACCCTGGAAACTTCAGGATGTTGACACTGACTGGCATCTGGACGGGGTGCATTTTTGATGCCTCTTCACATGACAGAAAGGCAAGAGAAGAGATGAACACTGTAGTCCCAAGTAGCAAGAGAACAGAAGAGTGTGCTCACACTCTCCTGGGCCCATCTTATAGCAGCATTAATTTATTCATTGGGGCTTGAACGTCTCCCACCAGCTCTACCATTCATCCTTGTTCCCTTGGATATTTTGTTTCTGGTGCATCAGCTTGGGGCAACACTCAGTACATAGTGTCACCTTTGAAGTACTCCAAATTCCCTTCAGCCCCCGCACCTTCACACTTTCTGCACTAATGATTATTGTCCTTTCTTTACCTTCTTTACAAGCTATCCTTTACTCAGAATGCTGATTTCCAGATGTGATGGTGACCTTATGGCCTTGACTGTGAGTGATTACTTAGAGTTCCCATGAAAGATTTCCCTCCCATCCTAAGTATCCCGAATCTCAATGTGCTTCTGAACAGCCTCACTTGGTTTTTGAATTTATATTTGCTCAAGCCTGTGCCTAATGCAGTTTTGGAAAGTTTTTCTCCCTCACCTACTCTCTAGCTCTTTCTCTGTTTTTTTGTTTGTTTGTTTGTTTTTAAAGATTTATTTATTTATTATACAGTATACAGAACAGGGCACCTGATGTCATCATAGATGGTTGTGAGTCACCTGGGAATTGAACTCAGGGCCTCTGGAAGAACAATAAGTGCCTTTAACTTCTAAACTATCTCTCCAGCCCCTATTTTTGTTTGTTTGCTTATTTTATTTTTTACATTGTTTTTTCTTTTTTAATTATGAAAAAAGTCATATTTTTTTATCCATGTATCTCCTTGTTCAGGCTCCCTTCCCCCTCTTGCCCCTCCCAGTCACTCACTCTTCTCTCCATCAGTTCATCTCCTCCCCAGCAAGGGCAGGGGTCCCAAGGTTCCAAGGAGACTTAGTTCAACATCCACCCCAGGCAGATCTGCTTTCCTCACCCACATCAAGACTGAGTCAGGTGTTTCTCTGGAGGGAATGGGCTCCAAGATGTTTCCGATCCCAAGCTGTTCAGTGGTTGTGGTTTGCAACTTGGACATGCTTTGCTTTTTGTTTAAAGTACACCAATGAGTGAGTACATCTCTTGTTTATCTTTCTGAGTTTGTGAGACCTCACTCAGGAAGATATTCTCCAAATTCATCCATTTGCCTGCAAATTTTAGGATATCATTTTTTCACACTGCTGAGTAGTACTCCGTTGTGTAGATGGACCACAGTTTGTTAATCTATTCTTCAGTTGAGGGGCATCTAGGTTGTTTCCAGGTTCTTGCTATTACAAATAATGCTGCTATAAACATAGCTGAGCTAATGCCTTTGGAGTGGGAATGTGCATCTTTAGGGTATACGTCCAGTATTGCTGGGTCTTTGGGGAGATTGATTCCCAGTTTTCTCAGAAATCGCTGTACTGCATTCCAGAGTGTCTGAAAAGCTTGCACTTCCACCAACAATGGAGGAGTGTTCCCCTTGCTCTGCATCCTCTCCAGCATAGGCTGTCATCTGTGTCTTTAATCTTAGCCATTTTGACAGATGTAAGGTGGTATCTCTAAGTTGTTTTGAATTGCATTTCTCTGATAGCTAAAGATGTTGAGCACTTTTTCAAGTGCCTTTCAGCCATTTGTAATTCTTCTGCTGAAAATTCCTTTTTTAGTTCTGAGCCCCATTTTTTGATTGGTTAATTCAAAGTTTTGGGCTCTAGTTTCTTAAGTTCTCTATATATTTTAGAGATCAGTCCTCTGTCACTTGTAGGGTTGGTGAAAATCTTTTCCCATTCTGTAGGCTGTCATTTTGTCCTATTGACAGTGTCCTTGGCTTTATAGAAGCTTCTCAGTTTCAGGAGGTCCCACTTATTGATTGTTGTTCTTAGTGTCTGTGCTACCGGTGTTATATTTAGGAAGTGGTCGCCTGTGCAATGTGTTGGAGGGTATTTCCCACTTTCTTTTCTACCAAGGTCAATGTGGCTGGGTTTATGTTGAGGTCTTTGATCCACTTGAATTTGAGTTTTGTGCAGGATGATAGGCTTGGATCTATTTTTATTTTTCTACACACTACCATCCAGTTATGCCAACACCATTTGTTAAAGATACTATATTTTTCCACTGAGTATTTTAGGCCTCTTTGTCAAAGATCAGATGTTCATAGGTTTTTGGGTTTATGTCGGGATCTTCAATTATGGTTTTTAGTACACAATCCAGACTGAATTCAATCTTGCAATCTTCTTGCCTCTGCTTATCCAGTGTTGAGATTACAGGTGTACACCACCAAATCCAGTGTTAGTTTCTCTTAACGTTGGGGGGCAGGCAGGCACATATACATACACACAAAGAGAAAGAGAGGATACCTGAGTTATTATACATGTACCCCATGCATGTGTGGGTGCTTGCAGAGACCAGAAGAGGGTGTTAGATTCTCTGGATAGATCTGGAATTACAGATGGTTGTAAGCCACCCAATGTGGGTGCTAGCAACCAAAGTCAGTCCTCCAAAAGAGCAGCAAGTACTGGGCCATCTTTCTAACTCTTTGCTTCCTTAGTTGGACGCAGATAAGAAGTGCTCCTCAGGCTTTCCATTCATAGATATCTTTAAAAAACAGAAAGTGAGGATGAGAAGGAGGAGGAGAAATAAAAAGTGGTTGGTTGAAGTTTTTGTCCAAAAGGGTTTAGGAAAACTTTCAATGAAGTCAGAGTGCTGTAGGCAAGGAAACAGAAGGAGGGCACGGTGAAGCAACACTAGAGGGCCCTTCTGCAGCTTGCCAACAACCATGAAGGGTGTCACTGTGGGAGCAAGGTCTGAGATGAGAAGTGGGACATGCTGGGGTACTGAAGAGCACCTGTCCCCAAGAGCTACCTCTATTGAGTGACCCTTGTCTATGCTGAGTATTCTTCTTTATAATTGTCAGCCTCCACATCACATTTCTTCCCAGGCACTTCTTGAGCAATAGGAAGAAGATCCTGAGTTATAACGGGAATTCTGTGATCAATAACATGTAGAGTGGATGGCCCTAGACTAGGACTAGGATATTCCAAAGAGATGAATGACCCAGGATCCCCAGTAGTTTATCTCCATGGAGACACTGCAGGTAACAACTGAGTCCTCTTGCTGCATCCCTTATGCCTATGATCTCACACTTAGTGGAAACAGAGGAGGGTTGCGTATAGTACTTAGATGTCACTGCAGATGTATTATCTGACTCATATTTTTTCCCTTACTGATTTTTTACCGTAATTCCAAAGAAGTGTTACCAAAAGAGAACATTTGGTCCCAAAACAAATTTGTTGAGCTACAGTGGAGAGCAGTGGAACCGGGGACTGGGGGAGGGAGAGGAAGGGAACTATTCAGTGGGTGCAGGGTTTCTGTGTGGGGAGATGGGATGATTATTCTATGATGGCGTGGGGATAACTGTACAACAGTATTGAAGTACTTCATACCACTGAAGTGTGCACCATAACATAGAAGGTGGTTGTGGGTTTTTCACACATGAGAAGAGATAGACACTACCAAGGCCACACAAGGATTTATTTAAGAGAATTCTCAGGCGGGTACAGAAATGAAAGCAGGACAGAAGGAGATAAGGAGAGACCAAAACGGTGCCTGTCTCTTTTAAGAGAAGGGTGTGTATGGTTATGAGTCCAGAGAGGTGCTTCTGTACTCAGTGCTGCAAGGTTTACACAGCCACGCCCAGGGGCGTGCCTCCGTACAAGGTGCATTCCACCTGAACCGAGTTGGCTCAACTACCTGGAGTGCCAGGACTCCTTACAGTGGTAACTTTTGTTCTGTGCATTTTATAACAAAATAAATAAGCATAAAATTGAAAAGTAACACAACAGATAAAATTGCTGTGAAGAAATTGGATCAGTCACCTCAAAGATCCCATGATTTATTTGTGTTGAGAATGAACCGGGGCACATCAACTTCTCTCACTATGACTCCAGAGGAAAACTCTTTCAAATCTAAGTTGGCACATGATCTTCACATCAAGATGTATGTGCATACTTCCAAAATATATGCTACACACTTGATTTCCACTTTGAAATTCAAGGCTTCACAATTAGGACTCTAAGCTACCGTGTTCCCCATTCATGGTTTTAGCAAGAATTGTAAGCTCAAAGAATAAATAGTAACCACATTGCTTATAATCTATCAATTACACAGATCAGAATATAATCTTGACACATCCATGGAGATGATGAGAAGGATGAGCCTTGAAATCGGGCACAAATTTAAATCCTGGATCCACCTTTACTCTAGAACATGGTGACCATAACTGAAAAGATGATCCAACATTGGTCATTAGGGTGACATGCATCCAAACCTCAGAGTCATCCTACTTTATGCACGTGCTAAAATAGCTCTAATTTTTTAAAGGTGGAAAATATCAAATATTGGCAAAGGTGTGGAGGAATTAAGACCTCTGTGAGAAGGAAAATGGTGTAGGCACTGGGGAGCAGTTTGATTGTTCCTTAGGACGTTTAAAAGAAACGCCATGTAACCTAGCAAGCTCACCTCAAGGTATATAGCTCAAAAAGCTGGACGGGGACATCCAAGTATGTGGTGATGTGTACCTCATAAAATTATCTGGATTGTCAGAGAGTAAACCACAGAGTCAAGCCAGGAAGGTCAGGGAGGGGTGACCACACCTAATCCTAGCTTTAGGAATGTGGAAAGAGGAAGTGAAGAGTATTTTCCAGCTTTCCCAGACACTTTCCTTCCCTTTCATTCAGCTGAGGACAGACAGACTTGCAGCTGGAGGATTCCTGGAGACAGGCCTGAGGAGTTGGCTGGGTGAGAAGTAGCTGTGGTTTGTTCCTCTATCTTTCTGATATTCCAGACTAACTTTATTAAATATATATCACCGCATAAATAGATATATAACAAAATACACTAAAGCATCCTTTAGGGCAATCAAAAGGAAAAACAGCCCAAATTCTCTCACTAGGTGAATATGTGGCAAAATGAATGTTTGCATATGTCTGTGTATTTATGAACTTTATTTTATTTATTTATTTGCCTTGGTGTTTTGCCTGAAACTGGAACTACAGACAGTTGTTAGCTGCCATGTGGGTGCTGGGAATTGAACCCGGGTCCTCTGGAAGAGCAGACGGTGCTCTTAACCGCTGAGCCATCTCTCCAGCCCCTGTCTGTGTATTTATGTACCCAGAATTTTTATATAGACCATGAATATGACTGCTACTCTAGCAACCATTGTGCAGTTTTGAGAATAGATGCTATCTCACTGGTAGTGTGGAAAGAAAGTAAGTGTCCTGATCCCTTTTACAAGGTACTGACCCACCCTAAACCACTCCCTCAGGCCATCACTAACAGCCCATGGCAATTATCCTCTCCAGGGTTGTCACTTTCAATAATAGTAATAGCTGACTTGACATTTATTCAGCCTTGTAGTTCCCAGTGTCTTATAATTCCCTGCTAACCTTTAGTCATCATATTCACTTACTGTGGTTTTAGAAAAGGACACTGAAATTCAGAGGTGCAGGAAGCATGGCCTTAAAGCTGAATGAAGGCTTAGCCAGTCAAGACTCAACATTAACATCAGTGTGTTTCCCTTCTCCCACACTCCAGGCAACCAGCAACCTTGATTATTCTTAAGTAGCTGTCCCCAAAGTGGAAGGGGGAGCCACTGACCAACACTGACACAGATTGGTAATCATGTGCAGCTTAGAAACAGAATGTATGTTAAGGCTTGGGGGGGTTGTTCTTATTCACAAAGGCATGTAATGTTCAACTTGCTTTCTCTTTGAACTTGGGGAAGCCAGCAGCTGGCAACACACAGTGATTTTAAGCATTCTTCTCTTCTATGTTTTGCCCGGGAATTTAGAAAGGAAACGGGAGAGGAGAAAAGAAAAAGACACAGAGAGGAAGGGACACTTCTGGGGAGATGGAGCATAGGTCTCATGAAACACACTCAGAGACCAGAGACGCATGTGTGGTCCAAGGTCAACATGGGGCTCTGTGCATGGACCCATCTGACCATGTGATCTGTGGGGAGCACGGTATTCAGTTCGCTGGCTGCTTGTTGTCACAGCCCTTGAAGGAGTTTAACAGCGGAGACCCTTTATCCTTCAGCTCACTCACTTGTTTTTTCAAAAGGTTTCCAAAGAAACTGTCCTTAGACATTTCTTTTTACTTTCTATGTAAAACTTTTCATACGATATACTATGGCCATATTTGTTTCCTCTCTTATAGTTCCTTCCTCTTCACCCCCCTTCCCACCCAGCTTCACTCACAGCCCCTCCCCACAAAGAGACTCAGAAAAACAAACAAACCAAAACAAGAATCAAAACAAACTATAACAGATAAAATTGATAAGACAAAAAAAAAGTACAAAAAAGTTTCTGGTGATGAAGTCTTATAACCAATCTTACAGGTACCAAGTGGTTAAATTTTAGGAATTGTGCAAATATTGTGTAAGTCTGTTAAATACAGTCATTAGAAAAATTTAGTCTTATCAACTGACTCTTTTCCTGGGTACTTTAACATACTACCCTGGTGTGTGTTGGGGTTCACTGTGTAGAGCAGCAGACGCCCCTGTACAGTGTGTGCCTGCACATCTCTTCCTAGCACTGGGAGCTGAGAAGTACTGCATTGAGTTCTTGCCTCCTTGAGACCTCATAGTATTTTAAAGATTTATTGCATTTTATGTATATGAATGTTTGTTTATGCACCACATGGCCTGTGGAGGCCAGAAGAGGGAATTCCATCCCCTGGAACTGGATTTATACACAGCAGTGAGCTGCCATGTGGATACAAACCCATGTCTCCTCAGGAGCAGCCAGTGTTCTTAACCACTGAGCCATCTCTCCAGTGCCGCCCCCCCCCCCCACATAGTATTCTAGTCAGCCTCTTTGGGCTTTTGCATTATTTTAGCTTTGTAGTTTGGTACTCATCACTTTTGTCAAATACTCTCCCAGAGTGGAGCCTCCTGCATCTTTTGTCCCTGTTCATTCTATCCCTCCCACCCCCACTCCCCATCAGTTTCTTTCATAGAGTTGCATTTGCACTTGTATCTGTCTGCTTGACTTCCATCATACAATACCACAGACCTGATAGCTTAACCACCCCTCATTGATTTTTCAGAGCTTCTGGATTTCAACAGTGCAAGATCAGTTGCCAGGAGGGTTGGTTGGTTGGTCCTGGTGAAACCTGTTGCAAATGGGGTCACCCTTTCACTGTACCATGATTTATCACATGACTTTCTCTAGGTACATGTATACCAGGGGTCTCTTTTTATAAGGGCACTGTTTTTCCTTAACTGATACCCATCTTTATGACCTCAGTTAACATCATTTATACCCTTAGAAATCCTGTCTCAAATATACTCTGACAGGGGCTTGGGAATGCAATATGTAAGTATTGAAGGACACATTATTTTGCCTATAATAAAGACAGTTATAAATTGTACATCATATCGCCTCTAGCTAAAGCCTGAACCCTCTCCATGTTGGTTGCTGTATTAATCACTTTTCTGTTATTGTGATAAGACATCCTGACTAAGGCAACTTATAGAAGAAAGCCTTTATTGGGCTTACAGCTCCTGGTATCTAGTTTTATGTCAGCTTGACACAAGCTAGGGTCATTTGAGAAGAGAGAATCTCAATTAAGAAAATGCTCCTACCAGACTGGCCTGTGGGCAAGCTAGTGGTGCATTTTCTTAATTAGTAACTGACGTGAGAGAGCCCAGATGACTGGCTGGTGCCACTCTTGGGGTGGAGGTCTGGATGCTATACAGAATCAGGCTAGACAAGCATGAGAATAAGCCAGTAAGCAGCATTCCTCTATGCCTTTGCATCAGCTCCTGCCTTCAGGTTCCTGCCTTGAGTGCCCTAATAGTGGACTGATGTGGAACTCTAAGCTGTTCCGGAAAAATAAGAGCTCATCATGGTGGGAGGGAACTCAATGAGGGAGGCAGGAGGCATGGCAGCATGAATAGAATGTTGAGAGCTCATCTCTTGAACTGAAAGCAGGAGGCAGAGAAAGGGAGGGAGGGAGGGAAGGAAGGATGAAGAAAGAGAGAGAGAAGGACAGGGAGAGAGCGAGAGAGAGCAAGGGAGCACTGGGAATGGCGTGAGGCTTTTGAAATCTCAAAGCTCTGCCCAAGTGTTTCCTCTACACCTCCTAAGCCTACCCAGCTAGGAACCAAGTATTCAAACACTCAACAATATGGGAGGGCATTTCTCATTCAAATCACTACAGTTACACTCTATTGTAGTATGAAGTTTCTGGCCCAGACTAGCTCCAAGATCTGGACTATCAGTCCCCAAACCCCAAAGAAACACATAGAAGCTTACATTAAATTATGCTGATTGAGCTATGGCTCAAACATATTGCTAGCTAGCTCTTTCATCTTTTTGTTTTGTTGATTTTGTTTTTGTTTTTGTTTTTTGTTGTTTGTTTTTGTTTTTTATTGCTTTTTGAAAAATCAAACCTTTCATCTTATTTTAATCTATTTCCATTAATCTGTTTAGCCATGTGGCTTGGTACCTTTTCTCAGAGCAGCATTTCAGCTTCTTTCCTCTGCATCTGCTAGTATCTCATCTGGCATCTCTCTGGCATCTCGCATGGTGTCTCTGTTCTGTTCTTCCTGTTCCCAAAATTTTCTTAGTCTGGTAGCCCTGCCCACACTTCCTGTCTACCTTTAGCCAATCAGCATTTTTATTAACCCAATAGACAGGACAATTATTTACAATGTGACAACATAGTACCACTACACTCTATCACCCTATAGAACTGCTTTGAGGTAAATAATTGTTTCTAACTTACACACAGAGGTATTGATTCTCTAAGAGGTAAAGTAACTTCCTCAGCTTTATACAGATGGTGCTAAGTCCAACATTTACATACAAACAAACCAACCTGAACACAGAAACTTAGCCATTCTCAGAAGCTGCCATGCAAATTTTCCTATATGCATGGATGTACATTTTGTCTGAAGACAGAATTGAAACTTTTGCCAAAAGGTGGGAGACATGTACGCAACTGTGCAAACATTCACTAGACAGTATCTTATTTAAATTGGAAGAAAGAATCTCTTGCTAGGTGTAGCTTACCTGGAAAGTAGTTCAGCTGCTCTTCTGGGTCTTTGGCCTTGTCTCTTCTCTTCTTTTCAGTGGTAAGATTTGAACAGGCTCTTTACTATTGGACCAACCTCATCCTTCTATTTTCATACAGGGTTTTACTGAGTTAGCAAAACTGGCCTTAAACTCACTCTTTGTTCCAGGCAAACTTTGAACTTGACAGCTTCTGGCCTCAGTCTTTGAAGTATTTGGCATTATGGGTGGGTCTGTTTCACCATACTTGGCCATGAAACTTTCCATTAAAATAATAAATAACTGAATTAGGATAATAAATAAATAATAGACTTAGTGAACTGGAAAGTATTTTCTAACTAAACATTTAGTCTAATATTATACATTTTAAAATAGCAAGAGTTAAAATGAGAAGGAGAATATAAGAGCTAATGAAAGCAGAGCAACTTTAGGGGTCAGTCTCTGTTCAGATGGTGGCACTAAAAGACAAGGAACATGAGAAGTGCCAATACTTCCTGCAGCTGTTTGAGAAACCTGAGTCTCTGGAACACTAGATGACTCATAATGGAGTCTCAGCTCACTGGAGACCCTTTAGTTTGGCACCAAAGCCCAGGGCATTGCCTGCTTCCTGCCCTTTGTCTGCAGACACAGTGCCTGGACATACTGTCCCCTCCCTACACCCATACATCCCCATATACCTCGCATAACATGGGTTTTGGACCATTTGGACTCATTGGACAGTAACTCTATATGACCTTAGCAGACTGGGTAATGTATGCATACATGCCAGTGCATGTACACATTAAATCTCCTTGATGCTGGTCTCTGGAATCTACTTCCCATAACTTCCTCACCCCTCCCTTACCAAACCACCAGTGAAAGAGAGAAAAAATACTTCCTGCTAGGGAGTAACTCAATTATTCTTCTTAATTTCT
>PVIH01000703.1:99178-110142 GCA_004025045.1 Sigmodon hispidus
CATACACACACATACACACACACATACACACACACACACACACACAATGCACATAAACTTCTACATATACACCTAAATGAAAAAATAAATCTTTAAAATTTTTTCTTCAAATGCTAACTTAGGGTCTGGAGAGATGACTGAGAGGCAAGAGCACTGGTTTCTTTTCTAGTGCACATAGGTTCTATTCCCTGAACCCAGATCATGGCTTATAATCATCTATACCTCTAGTTCCAGGGGATCCAATATCCTCTTTTGGCTCCTGTGAGCATTGGGTACAGCTTGGCACATAGACATTCATGCAAGCAAAGCATTCATCACATAAAATTTTAAAAAAATGCTAAAAAAGTTCTGGCTTCAATTATAAACATTTTAGTCTCATTCTCTCGAAGCAGGACATTGGTAATTATGCTCTATGTCCTTAATCTAAGGTCTTCCCGCTGCCATTAGTCTTTGGAGAAAACACAACCACCCGGATGAATGGAAATAAAGATTGCTGCCCTTTCCAGGCCCTCTTGAAGCCTCCTCATTGTTTTATCTCACTACACATGTCTATCTGGAGCCATTGATCCAACAGCGAGACAAATGAGGTTTGAACACAGTATGAACTTACTCAATGATATAAGACAGCCAACTTTCTTCCAAGTGGTAAACAGAGTCATAGATGCTGGAAAAGACACTAGGGGCAAGGAGTCAGCTTCAAAGGAAACTATAAATTTCTTTAAAGACACACAGGCCAAGAACGCATTTGTTCTGTATCATTTTTGCCACTGTACCTGTATGTGTGAATATACATGTTGTATATGTATGCAGGCCAGAGGTTAAACCTAGATGTCTTCCTCTAGTCATCTCTCTTATTTTTTTGAGGTAACCTCTCTTCATTGAACTGGAGATAACCAATTGGCTAGACTGGGTGAGTGAGTCATGTCGATCCTCCTGTCTTTGCATCTCAGTATATAGACATACAGAGCCATGCCCAGGTTTTTACAAGGATATAAGAAGTCCAAATCCAAGTTCTTATATTTTTAAAGCAAGCAATTTACCTATGGAGTCATCTCAGCTCCAGTTTGTGTGTGTGTGTGGGGGGGGGGTTGGTGTTTTTTTTTTTTTGCCTTAGATTTACTTATTTTTTAATTGTGGGTGTTTTGTTTGCATGCATATCTGTGTACCATGTGCATGTATAACCCAGAAGAGGGCACTGGATCTCCTGGAACTGGATTTATAAGTGTGTGTAGGATACCAGAGGGTTCTGAAAGCTGAAGCCAGGTCCACTGCCAGAACAGCAAGTGTTCTTAACTCAGAGACATCCATCTCTCCAGCCCAGAATTGATGTTTTGCTGGAAGCAATATTTGCTGCAGGTGTGACCTCAACATGGTAGGAAATTTAGTGGCATCCTTGGCCTCTACCCACTGAATGTCCCCCATTAGCCTGTTCCCCAGCTATGAAAGCCAAAAAGTATCTATAGACATTGTGAGATATATTGGGGCTCGCTGGCATCCTGGCTTAGAACCAGTGGACTAGACACTATGGAAAAGTGGGGTGCTCGCTAATTTTTTAATTATTTATTTAATTGCATTGGTGTTTTGAGTACATGTATGTATGAGGATATCAGGTCCCTTGGAACTGGAGGTACAAACAGGAACTGCTATGTGAGTGCTGGGAACTGAACCCAGATCCTCTGAAAGAAAAATCAGTGCTCTTAAGCACTGAGCTATCTCTCTAGCTCCCTGAGTGCTGGCTAATTCAGATAGCGAAGGTAAGTCCCTCTTAGCATGTCCCCTGAGCAAGAGTAGAAGTAGTAAGGCTGTGTCCCATGGAGAGGAAAGGGGATGAAGCCGGGATCCCGAGCAGAAGACTTGGACCTGAGAAGCCCAGCAGGTGTGGAAGGGCAATGGAGCTACCGTGAACACTGTGACCTTGTACTTGCAGAGAGAGGGGTTTCTGAGAGGCTAGGGAGCATGGGTGCCTGCCCCAGGTTTTATGCAAACAACATGGTTCTTCAATTGAATGGGAATCGAGGCCAGAGGCTCAAAGGTAAAAGCAGAGTCCAAAAGCAGTGTATGTACCCAAGCTGATCTGGGAAGAGAGATGGTGAGGAGAGTAGATATCCTGAGAGCATGTTCTCTGTCTTCAGAACCCACATGTCAGGATTTGTTGTTGAACTCTAAGTCTGACACAAGCAATAAATGAGATCCTTCACAGAAAATATCTCAGGTGAGGTTTTACTTCTAAATTTGACTCCAATCCTGCAGGAGTCTGAGCATGATGGAGATGTTTGGGGATTACGCTGCTGTCTCCCCAGCTGTGTTCTGAGCAAACCAATTAAAGTTATAATGTGCATCTCCAGGGGAGGAAAGACAAGCAGGGGTGGTTGGTTTCTCCTCAGACACTGCTTTACAACACTCTCTCCTACTGCTTGGTTGATAAAGTTCTGGCAAATAGGAGCAAAATAAGCTGTTGGGTCCCCAGAAGCAGTTTGTCCCCATAACTGTAATGGAACCCGATTGTCCCCATCTGAGAACCAGTATATACTTATTATGAATTCTACTACATCTCTGGAAGTCTGGCCACATCGTCCCTGTCTCTGCCCAGCTTGCCTACCGTAAGGCTCCTGTAGGTTTCACATCTCACTTCCCCAGGTCAAGGGTGAGCCAAGGCTCGCTGCTTCTCAGAGAATGGGAAGCAAGATCCCTGTGCTCTGGTGAGTACTGGGCCAGGATGAGCCTTCCCCAAGTCTTTGATATGCTGGCTCATGTCGGAGATTTTAGAGATTACAATGTAGTAGTCTCTGCCTATGCTTTGCAGAGTCATTTTTACTTTCTTCTTAAACCTGCCTATCTCCCAGTATAGTCTAAATAATAGGGTCAGACTTACAGGCTCCTCTTTCTAACTCAGAGGGATGAAAATGGCCATGGTGGTCAGTGAAGATGTCAGATGATGCTAAAGTATGCTAATGTTGAAAAATTACTGCCATCCCAGGAAGGGCTTGCACTCAATCCTATTAATAGACACCATAAATAAGGAAATCATCTTTCTCATTGGCAAAAGAAATCCAGATAGGCCAGGGTCAGTGCTGTCATTTTGTTATTTTTATTATCATTGTCATCATTATTTGGTTTGTGTTTGCTTGCTTGCTTGCTTCTTTATTTGACAGTGTCCCTCTATCTACCCTTGGCTGTCCTGGAGCTTGCTATGTAGACCAGGCTGGCTTCAAACTCACAGAGATCTGTCTGCCTCTGCCTCCTGAGTGCTGGGATGAAAAACGTGTGCTACCTTGCTAGACTAGTTTTGTCATTTTTAAGGCATGGTTTTGAAAGATGCTGGCTGGCTCCTAGCATTCTGTACTACTATTCTTGGGCCAAAATTTCCACTCTTAATTTTTCTGTATTGTACATTGCGGCTGCTGGAACTGCAGCCATTCTGTTTGTGTTTCATATAGAAAACAAGATAAAGGGGGCAAGTGGCATACTCAAAAGAGCTCACACAAGTCACACCTGTGCGTGCTATTAGCTAAAGTACAGTCAAATGGGCATTTGTAGTTCCAAAGAGAGGCATGTACAGAAATACTGTTCTTTGGTAGGTACATTGATATTCTCAGTAAAATTGTTAAAGAAAAAGGAAATGGATGAATGTGATGGCTGTGACTACTGCAGCATCCTGACATCATCATGCTATGATGTTGTGGGGAACTGCTTAATGTGGATACATTTGTATCCACCACAGTTCACTTTGAATTTATTGGAAAGCTCTGTGTTGATATACTACAGAGAACACCAAAAGAAAACATAGTTTTCATTTCTATAGGCAACAATAAAAACATCATGAGAAAGTGCTGCACGGAGAGCTTTTCATTCTCTTTTTCCATCCATGTGCAAGTCTCTTTTGAATCCTGAAAGAATAGAATAAGGAGATGAGGAAGCAAAAATCACAAACAATGCTCTGTGTGTGTGTGTGTGTGTGTGTGTGTGTGTGTGTGTGTGTGTGTGTATACAGGTTTGCAAGCACCTGTGTGTATATCCTTGTAGATGCTAGCTGTCAACCTTGAGTGTCTTTTTTTCAGATTTCATTCACTTTGTTTTTAACACATTTTACCTGGAATTCACCAGTTTGGCAGACTGTCTGGTCAGTGAGCCCCAGGGGTCATTCTGTCTCAGACTCCTCATCCTAGGATTACTAATATTCACCACAATTCCCAGCTTTTATGTGAATTCTGAAGTTCAAATGCAGATCCTTATAATTGAATCAAACCAAGTATTTGCCCAACAAAGCCATCTTGCCAGCCCTGAACTTTTCTTTATAATGACATGATATTTGGAGCATGAAACTCCCACCTCTTGGTGCTTGAAGAGCTCATGGAATACTACACCTCCAAACACTTCAGACCCATGAACTACTCAGTAAATGAGGAGGTCATGGATCCATTTCTTCAAATAGACAGTGAAGAGCAATAGATTCAGAGACCAGGCAAGTGTATGTGGCTTGCTTTTGTTGGGTTCCTGCTATAAGCAGATCTGGATATAAAAGTACTCCCACACTGAATCATGAGTATTTTGCCCTTAGAATTCTTACCATGATCTTGGAGTCTACCTGACAAATCGCATGTCCAGAGTGAGGCGGAGACTCCTGAAAAGCTGGCTAGGGATAAGCAAATTCTTCCTCCTTTAGAAATAACGCATCTTTCGGACGAAATAGGAAGCATGTTGTGATTGTTGAGAGGAAGCAGTGGAGTAGTTGTAACTGTCAGGGCATGGACAGTGGACCAATAGGTTGCTCTGGATGGTTCTACATGCACATTATGGGGCCCCACGCCTGCCAAATTAGAAACCAGGGTCTTCACAAGCCTCCCAGGTGATTCCAGTGCAAACTTCAAGCTATGACCTGCTGCACTAAGCCAATCACAGCATGTAAGCATCTAGTGCTATAAATTTCCCTCTTAAGACTGCTTTCATTGTGTCCCATAAGTTTGGGAATGTTGTGAATTGATTTTCATTGAATTCTAGGAAGCCTTTGATTTCTTTCTTAACTTCTTGACCCAGAGGTGGTTCAATGAAGAGATGTTCAGTTTCCATGAATTTGTAAGCTTTCTATGATTTTTTGTTGTTGTTGTTGAACTCTAACTTTGTACATGGTAGTCTGATAAGATACAAGGGGTTGTTCCCATTTTTTTGGTATCTATTGATGTTTGCTTTATGACCAAGTATGTGGTCAGTTTTAGAGAAAGTTTCATGGGGTGCTGAAAAATATGCATATTCCTTTGTGTTTGGGTGAAAGTTTCTGTATCTATTAAGTCCATTTATGTCATAACCTCTGTTAGACCCCTTATTTCTCTGTTGAGTGTCTGGTTGACCTATCCAAGGATGAAAGTGGGGTATTGAAGTCTCTCACTATTAGAGTGTGGTATTTAAGCTTTAGTAGTGTTTCTTTTACATATGTAGATGCCCTTGTATTGGGGGCATAAATATTCATGATTGAGATCTCATTTTGGTGAATTTTTCCTGAGGTGAATAAGTAATGTCCATCCTGGTCTCTTTTGATTGATTTTAGTTTGAAGTCTATTTTGTTGGATATTAGGATAGCAACATCAGCTTGTTTCTTGGGACCATTTGATTGAAAAATCTTTTCCCAACCCTTTACTCTGAGCTTGTGTCTGTCTTTGAAGTTGAAGTGTATTTCTTGTATGCAGCAGAATGGCTTCTGTTTTTGTATCCAACGTGTTAGGGTATGTCTTTTTATAGTTAAATTGAGTCTATTGATATTAAGGGATATTATTTATCAATGATTGTCATTTCCTGTTATTTTTGGTGATAGCTTGTATGTATTTCCCTTCTTTAGGTTTTTCTTCTGTGGGATTATTGATTGCTTGTGGTTTCATGGGTGTATCTGGATTTCTTAGGTTGGAGTTTTCCTTCTAGTACTTTCTGTAGGGCCAGATTTGTGGATAGGTGTTGTTTAAATCTGGTTTTGTGGTGAAATAGTTTGTTTCCTCCATCTATGGTGAGTGATAGTTTTGTTGGGTATAATAGTCTGGGTTGGCAGCTATGCTCTTTTAGTGTCTGTATAACTTCTGATCAGGACCTTTTTGCTTTCATTGTTTCCAATGAATAGTCTGGTATTTTTCTGATGGGTCTACCTTTATATGAAATTTGACCTTTTTCCTTTGCAGCTCTTAGTATTTTTTTCCTTGTTCTGTTTGTTTTGTGGCTTGATTAGTAAGTGGTGAGCAGACTTTTAGGGAGGTCTAATCTATTTGATGTTCTGTAAGCTTCTTGTATCTTTATAGGCATTTTCTTCTTTAGGTTGGGAAAGTTTTCTTCTATAATTTTATTGAGTATATTATTTGTGCCTTTGAGCTGGTATTCTTCCCCTTCTTCTATCCCAATTCTCAGGTTTGGTCTTTTCATGGTATCCTAAATTTCCTGGATGTTTTGTGTTATGACTTTTTTTGGTTTTAGTGTTTTCTTTGACTAATGTTATCCATTTTTCACTATTGTATCTTCCACTCCAGAGATTCTCTCTTCCATCTCTTGGTTTCTGTTGCTTATGCTTGTATCTGTAGTTCTGGTTCATTTCTTCAGGTGTTCTATTTTCAGCTTTGCCTCATTTTATGTCTTCTTTGTTGCTTCTATTTCAATTTTTTAATTTCTGGAATGTTTCTTTCATCTGTTGATTTTCTTTTTCTTGATTTTCTTTCAGGGATTTGTTAATCTCTTCCAATTTTTTGTTTATATTTTCTTTTATTTCTTTAAGCGAATTTTTTATATCCCCTTTTAAGGCTTTTATAATCTTCATAAAGTTGTTTTTAAGATTGTTTCCTTCTGTTTCCTCTTCATTGCTATGTTCAAGTCTTGGTGTTGTAGAACCATCAGCTTCTTCTAGTGATGTCTTGTTGTTCTTTATATTGTTATGTGTGTTCTTGCACTGGCGTCTGCCCATTGCTTCCTTGGTTCACTCTTAGTCAGCTCTTAGTTAGCTCTTAGTCATTTGTGGGTCCAGAAGTTGTGTGTCTCCAGCTGCCACAGGGTTTGCTCTTAGTTGACTCTTACTTGACTCTTAGTCAGCTCTCAGTCAACTCTGGCAACCAGGGCACTGGGGGATCTCCAGATGTTCGTGTGTGATGATACAGTTTGCGTTTGGGGCAGAACTTGTCTGTGGGATGTCCCTCCTGCTGTGTGTTGTTGGGAATTGCTGGGAGGGAGATATCCCAGCTTTATTTGGTTTAGGGCAGGACTGAATGTGGGTGCAGACCTGGGGCTGTGTCCTCAGCTTTGGAGAGAAGGTCTCCAGTTGGCATAGGGATTGAGGTATGCTCACTTCTTACTCTGCTCTGCACCAGGGTGCTGCGGGATCTCCAGACCCATCAGGTTCACTTTTAAAGAACACCAAAATTAGCAGTACTATCAATATGCCAATTGATTAATAGCTTGGTAATGATCATTATTGATAAAACTCTGTTAGGTTTATTTATTTACTTATCAACTGAAGTGAACATGTTTGGGCTAAATCAAGCCATGTGTGGGCTTTCCTGAGGTAGTGCCAAACTGAATTTTTGTAGTGTGGAAAAGTAGATATCATAGTTTCTTATTT
Source organism: Sigmodon hispidus (assembly GCA_004025045.1). Classification (NCBI taxonomy): domain Eukaryota; kingdom Metazoa; phylum Chordata; class Mammalia; order Rodentia; family Cricetidae; genus Sigmodon; species Sigmodon hispidus. Next base: position 106,761 of record PVIH01000703.1, read on the forward strand.
CCATTGGTTTGGTTGATGTTCATTTGATTTTATGGCAGGGGATGCTAGGAGAGAAGGCTCCATTGACTGGGGACTCTCCCTTCCCCTAGCTGATGATCACCTTTGCCCCTAGTACCCAAACCTTGAGACATGGAGAAGCTAGTATGACAGCCCTCAACAGGCTTTGGAGAGGATTAGAAGTCCATCAAGGACTAACTCATCTTTCTCCTCAGAACACACCAGGTCACTCACCTACTTCAGGGTATGTGGTGACTTGGATAACAGTTATTATATTGGTGATCGTTATTAACATGAACTGATTTGTTTTTAAAATAGTCAATTTGGTAAGTAAAGTATTGAGTTCTCCATCAAATTGTTGGTAACCTTGGAAGAAAGTAGTTTAATAGATTCTGTATGTGAGGACTTATTGGGATACTGGTAGAATGAATTTCAGAGGTGGTCAGGTGCAAATTCAGGTCAATGCCTCTGTTAAATGCCATCTTTAGGGTAGAATCCAGCACTCTGTTATGGTTTGTATCTGAAAATGACCCTGAAAGGTCATACTAAAGGTTTGGTCACCAGTGTATGGCACTAATGTCAAGCAGCAGAATCTTGAGGAGGTAGGTCCTAGTGGAAGGAAGTGATATTAGTGTGGACATGCCCTGAAAGAGGATATTAGAGCCCAGACCCTTCCTCTGTTTCACTTCCTGACAGCTACTGCATAAATAGTTTGTTGAACCACATACCTTTGTCACATTCTTGGCCTCATCACAGATAGGAATGACAGGGCCAAGAGACTATGAGCGGAAAGTTCTAGAACCATAAGCTAAATCTGTCTTCTTTTACATCATTGGTCTCAGATGTTTTTGTCCCATCAAGGCAAGTGTTTACTTCTAAATGTCTCCTGAGTTCTCCATCAATGCTGGCCCCACCTTCACCCAGATCTGTGGTCAATCTTGGAATTCCTTTGTCCTCCTGTCTTCAGCTGTATGGAGCTCCTTGAATTCCATCTCCCAGGATAGACCCAGCCCAAGGGTCTCTTCTCTAAGGGAATTCATAATTGAGAAAAGCTAATTCATCTGGGACAGACTGGTGAACCAAAGCAATGCTGGGGAAAAGGATGGTCTACAGAGAGAAAAGAATAGAGCAAAGACAAGAGAATTCTTTGGTGAGAGGGATGAGAAGCTGATGAGAAAACATTATGTCTTTATAATCTAGCATTTTTCTCCTTGGAAATCAAATTTGTGTTAATAGTACTATATTCCTTGCAACTTATTTTTCTTGTTTCTGCTAAGAGAGGAGGTTCCCAGATTTGGTCTCACTCTCTACACACCAGTATAGCTGTAGTTTCTAACATGAAAGAAAGGCCATGGTATTAGTCAGGGTTCTGAAAATGAACAGAACTAATAGAATGTGCGTGCATGTGTGCATGTGCGTGTGTGTGTGTGTGTGTGTGTGTGTGTGTGTGTGTGTGTGTGTGTAAAGGGAGTGGATTTATTAGATTCTAGGCTTTGGTCCAACTATGATTGTCTAGTGATAAAAAGGCCAAGAACCCAGTAGTTGTTCAGTCTATGAAAAACTGAATGTCTCAAGAGTCTTGATCTGATGCTGGAGTCCCAGGGAATTCTTAAAGAGCTGCTGGTCGTCAGTTCACATTGAAATCCCAAAGAAGTGGGTTCTAATACCAGCCCACAACAGAGCAGATGAATGTGTCAGTGAGAGTGAGGACAAGCAGACAAAAAGCTTCCTCATCCATATCCTTTTATGTGAGGTACCACCAGAAGGTGTGGCTTGGATTTAAGATAGTTCTTTCTATTTCACCTGATCCAATCAGAAAAATCTCTCATAGGCTTGCTCAGCTGTTTGGGTTTTAGTTTATTCCAAATATAGCCAAATTGACAACTAAGATCAGCCACCATGGCTGTGAAGTATTTCAAATGTTCTATATTGATTAGGTCAGGCTGGGTGGTCCATCATTATGCATTTATGTTATAGAAATCCACTCTCATTTAGCCCTCATGACCTTATGATGAATCTCAACACTTATGTAGCTTGCTTGGGAACCTTCTAGAAGGGACATGACAGAGCCACAGTGAGATGTTCATACCTATCTGCCATGTTGTGAAGGGTACAGAGAGGATTCCACCCTGGGTGAATGTGGACAGCATCACAGCAGGCTTAATTTGATGAACCACTGAAGAAGGGCCTAAAGGGATGGCTGTTGTGAAGATAATGATCAGTGATCGGCAGGAAGAAGGGTCTGGTGAGCTCTGATGTCTATATTATCAAGTGTGTAGGAATTCATCTCATGTTTGCAATTGCTGCTTATGTTTCATGATTATAAAAATATTAAGAATGGCTACAAAGAAGCTGCCCTTTCTTCTTCATTTTCCTCTCTCTCTCTCTCTCTCTCTCTCTCTCTCTCTCTCTCTCACACACACACACACACACAAAATTATTGTTGAGACAAGGTTTTACTATGTAGCTGGGGCTAGCCTCAAGCTCACAATCATCCTGCCTCAGCCTTGCAAATTCAAGGATTACATTTTAGAAAACATTCTCCAAGTAGTGTTATAATGCAGGGGAAAAGCTCAGGTGCAAACTACAGAGACTGAGCCCTTTCCCTCACACCTGGCCAGTGTCCAGTCAGTGAGGTATATGGTGCAAGGACTCTCCAAAGACATTCCCAGAATACTGTGGTAGTCAGATGGCCAGATAGCCAGCTACTAGTCTCAAGCTAATTTGCCATATGAGGGGCCACTTCTCAGGAGTGCTGGCCATATGTGACCTGCCTGCAAAACTCATAGTCATCCCTTCCATCCAGGATGTGGCTCCCTACCCGACACCCCTAAGGAGGGATTATAGCAACCCAGACTTTCTTCCAAAAACCAGCTAGTCAGCAACACGAAGTCTGATAGATTCAGAGGATGTTAGGCACGTCATGGTGAATGGTTTCCATTATTTTAAAAATAAGAATGGCTTTCACATTTCTTACAGCCTTGTCATCTGGCTGTCCCTCTAATACTCCTAACTTGCTTTTTGGAGATCAAAGTAGGCTTTTACAACTTTTCACCCAGCATTCCCAGAACATTTGTTTATATCCACTACTCCTAATGCAAAGGATTTAGGGAAAGCTTGTGGGAGGACAGTATGGAGTGTGAGGTTGTGATAGTATTAGAGGCTCAGTTTCCATCTCCAGATCATTGAATAAGTGTTTTGTTTCATGACAGCTGTTTATCCTGCTCTAGGGCAGATCTTTAAAGCCTCTTCTATGGTGTCTGAGCCTTTGGGGATGTTTTTTTTTTTTTTGGTTTCTTCTAAAAAATAGCACCCCTTTGATTATTAGCAGCCTGTCCATTTGTCTTTGTTTGATTGTTTTGATTATTAGCATCCTATCTGTCTG